>BMAW01006747.1:13575-55294 GCA_019974015.1 Nephila pilipes
ATAATACATAATAAAACACTTTATCGTTGTATATAGTTATATATTCTAATATATATTGTTAAATAAATAATTATGAATACATTATAATTGTATTAATTTATCATATAATAGAATATTATGAATAAAATAGTAAAAATTTTATTTTAAAAATATAAATTAAAGAAATTAATTCAAAAAAAATTGTGATGTTATGCAATAGGATTTAAACAAAAAAATTACTTTTTTTTTTATAATTGTTCTACATAAGATAAATTCATTCATTGCAAATCGAATATTCAATACTTTATTTCAATTAAATCATAATCCATATATTGCTGTTAAATATACATTTTATCCTTTTGCACAAAATCATTTAAAAAAATAACTAGAAAAAGTTCTACGTGCAAAGTTTTGCAAAGAACAGATTTAGCCACCCAAAGTGCACTTTTTTTATAATTAATATTAAATTACTCTATTAAATATAAAAATTAAAGTAAACTATGAAATATCAAGAAATGGACTATAGTAAGCTGTTTCGATATTAAAATTAAAGGAAATGGTAAATTATTAAATTGAGTATATTTAAGCAACATGTAATTAAAATTAAAGCAAATGATAAATTATTAAATTGAATATTATATCAGCTGCATGTAATTAAATTTGAAGCAAACAATAAATAATTATAATGTGATCCAACTAAAACAATAGCCCCTTGGGTAGCTAAAAAGTAAATAATACTTTTCAGACATAACAGAGTTGTTAAAAGAACATACCAAGTATTCAGCTATCATAAAGTACATTAAACTACCCAAGGGGGAATATAAAGTAAAAAGAAGTATATAACATATTTTTAAAATATCAAATCTGCTTTTTTTTTTTTTCACAAAAATGTCTCTCTCTTTCTAAAAGAAAAGTTATCAGGTTTACTAAAAACTAATTTGTCATTACCATACTAAAAAATCATCAGAGGTACCCAATACTTCTCTTAATCCACCAGCTAATTTAGTATGTTTTTGGCTGCTTTGTCATTTGATTAAACTTCAGCACCAAACTAAGTCATAAAAAGAGATTACAGTATCTGTTCAAAAAACAAATATGAGTATTAATGAAATGCTTTTTATTGTTTGTGAATTTTTGTATTTCACTTTTTTTTTAAATGGGGATTTGTCAAAATATTTCTGTTTTATCTTTTCATTCATTAGTTTATATATGTAAACTCAACCTTTCTATTTTTTGCTGGCATTTATATTTTATACTAAGTAACATCTAATAAACCAATAAATACCTTAATATACATATTATGTGAAAGCTTTATGAATGGATTATATTGAATTCATGAAGGGAAGCTTTCTTAAAGAGTTAAAAATCTAAATTCTCTGTCTTATCATCAAATTAAAGTTCTATGATTTATTGTATAAAAATGTGTAATTACTAAATTGTTGTCACATAATTAAAAGTACAGTATTAAAAATCATTGACTTTATTGTTACTTCATAGTATGAAATGCATTTTAATTTTATGTTAATACAATAATGTTATGTTTAAAAGAATAAATTATTTTTTTAATCATGTTGCAAATTTTAAAAATTCTTGGTTCTTGGTTTATGTGGATAAAAATATTAGTGATGAATGATAAAAATACTAATTTGATTACTCTAATATTTTAATAACCTTTTGTTTTAAATTCATATTAATTTTCATTTATTGTTGGTTAGAACTGCAATCATTTCCATTCATGTGGCATTTCATGGAAATGTTAAACAAATAGGAAAATCTTCTATCTGCATATAAAAGGATTCTTTCCCCCATTTCCTACAATTACTTCTTGTAAGATTTTAGCTTAACAAACTTTTGTCTGTCTTAGAGCTAGTAGCTTATTTAGAAGAGAGAAATCAATCTTTTTTTTTTTCTAAAAATTCTATTAGCTGTTAGGACTTTCATAAACATATTGCTTTGTTTCTTTCTATATCAATCCTTATCCAACTTTATGATATAATGTGCTTTCTCTCCTCTTCATACTTTTGTGTTCTTCCCTTTCTTAATTCTTGTAAGAAAAAAAAATGTAGTAGTAAAAAAAGAGAGAATACTTAATTACTTTTGCAAATTTTGTTACAGTTAATCAGTGTTAACACATTGGTGCTAATTTTATCCAGTTATTAGGAAAATTGAAAAAGTTATTAAGGTTCTTTTTTTTTTTTTTTTTTGTTACAATATGTTTTATATGTTATTGTTTAAATTCTGAACTGAATGTTGTAATTCCTTTTCTGTAAGAAAAGTTCACTATTGTATGTTGTGGTGTAACAATTCCCTACAAGGTCCTTCAGAGCTTATGCAAGTTCAAAAAGGGTCTATAATATTCCAGGGGTCTATTGGGAGGTCAATAACATATTTTTGTTTTGAAATTTTATTTTTTTAAGGACTGTAATTATTTGTGTTATAATATCCATTTTAGTATGTATCAGTATAATATAGATTTACACAGGGAGGTGTAACTTAAAGCAAATTGTCATGCTGCTTTTGTTTATGGGGCATAAGTTTATATTTGATTACCGACACACACCAATTGCTAGAAAGGACTAGGGAAATCTCCATCATGTACAATCAAAATGATCTGTATAAGTATTCTACTGTAATATTATTTGACCTGTATACATTTCGAATTTTTAATATGTTTGGTTAATAAATTTCATGAAAATTCATAAATTCTTACTATTCAGCTAAAAATGTATTTACAGTGTATATATTGTAGAGATTATATAGCGTATATTATAAAGAAAAATGTATGAGGTGTCTATGAAGAAAATTATTTTTTTAAAAGGATTCGATGTTGAAAACGTTTAGGAAATCTTCTCAAGTGGTGTAGTTACAAATGTTTATTAAAATAGAAGTGTTATTTGCAAACAGTGATAGTTATGACCTTTAATTCTTTTTACTAGGAAGTTAATGTTCTAGTTGTAGCTCTTAAAATATTTCTATTGTCATGTATGTATGTGAGTATATATATATATTCATGACTATATTTGCCTTGTTTATCAATCTTTATTTTTAAAATTACATATATGTGTGTGTAATTTTAGGAATAAAGATTGATAAACAAGGCAAATAAACAAAACAAAATAAAGAAAAAGAAAATTCAAAAAGTTGTATCAAAATAGAATGAGGTAAAAGTATTTATCTCCAGTGCATTATCATGATAATGAAATACATTGATTTTATTCCCATTTACTTTTCTTTACTGTTTTATTATAAAATGGAAATATTCTGTGATCTTTTTTTCTTCTAACAGAAGGATATAATTACTCCTAAAAATTAATTCAAATTAAATCATTGTTGGATTTCATTGTTTTAGTGTATAAAATTATACTTATGCACATCAGTTATAAATTAACATATTATAATGCTGTTATCACAATTGATATTAAAAGGTATGAATAATGGATATAAATGTAAAAGGTTTTGAAGAGTTGGCAAAAATTAAATAAAACCAAGGAAAATCCAAAACATGAATGATTCTGAATAATTGAGCTACATTTTCAATGTAACTTAACTGCATTGAGAATATCAAATATGACAATCTATATATATATATAAGTGAAATACCACTGACTGACTCATCACGAGATCTCAAAGACTATACAACCGATTGACTTGAAATTTCGCCTAGTTACTCATTTTGCAATGTAGACGCTCACTAAGAATGGATTTTATGAAAATCTTATCCAAAATGTAATTTTCATCAATTAATCCACTCTTATCCGTCGGTTAAGTCATTTTGGCGACTTTATCGCCAAAAATGATATGACCAACGCCGAACAGAATATAATTTTTTTATATGTATTCTGTGTATTGTCACCAATTAAGTTTACTTGGTGAGATTTGCGCGTGCGGAATGGAAAAATACCAAATAATATTTCATTTGAAAGCTAAGCACATGATGAATATTCTGACAAAATGTTTCATCTTTGCAATACTAGGTGTAACATGTATACGGCGGAATGGATTTTATCTATATTATATTTATATGCGGTGACTTTTTACTGAAATATTTTATTTTTCCGATATATTTGAATGTCGATGATAACCATTATTACAGACAATCAATTTTTTAAAATTTTAAATTTAGATTATCATTAAAGCTTTAAAAATTGAAAATTTTCTTAATATGTCATGTATAGGTTCCAAAATATTATATTATCGTCTGTCCAACGGAGCGGGTATCAGCTTGTTATATAATAAAACTCAGTGAAAGATAAATTTTTTTTAAATAATTGAAAGTGTAGAATAAGCTGTAACATTTATTTTCTTATAAATATTTTTTCAAATTAATATAATTTTCAAAACTTTTTTTATAACTTTCGTTTTTAATTTAAGTATTTATTGCATTTTAAGTAAATAAAACAAGAAAATTCTGGATTATTATAAAAGTTAAAAAGATTATAAATAAGGCATTTTTTTTATATTTTATTTATTCAAAATACTCAACACCACTATGCACATATTACTTGAACATTGCTGCAAAAACAGCTTTCTTATTTGGAAAGTTTTTCAATTACAAGATTCTCTCATGGCAGTCCTCCACTGCAAGTTGAATCTATCAATAATAATGTAAAAAGTAGCTACTAAGTGCTCTTGATGATCATTCTTTTTTAGCTCAGTTGATTGGTTAGTCTCAGGACCTGTAAATAAGCAGTTTGAATCTCCATAATGACAACATAAACAATGTCATCGATAAGAAAATCTAATGTTTTAAATTAGTCTAATAATATAAGTTAATAAAGCCCAACTAAGTAAGGGCTTTATTAACTTATATCTTAAAAATATTCCATATTTACATTATATAATTTATATACATAGTACTGATAAAACACATTATAAAAAAATTATGTAGGATCCATAAATTGACCCTGTTTCAAATTTGAAATAAAACATATTCTTGCATTTATAAATTTGAGCTGTTTTAATGTATCATGTAAACTCATAGCTCCTGATATATTCTTACTGTGTAATGTATTGTAGAATTCACTAAAAGTTTTTTAAAATATCACTTGAACAGTATTTATTGATTTATTTAGTTTTATTGAATCGTTATTTATCAACACTAATAACAGATCAATTGAAAAGTCCCCGGCCTAACACATAGATGGCGCTACTAGAATTAAATCCATATGTTTTTTAGTTAGCCCTAACCCTCAAAAGATGCGTGTATAAATTTGACAGCTGTCGGATCATTAGTTTGTGAATTATAGTATTTTGAGTGAAGCAACTTTTGTTATTGTGAAAAAAATGGATAAAAATGAATTTCACATGTTGATAAAATATTGCTTTTTGAAGGGAAAAAATACAGTTGAAGCAAAAACTTGGCTTGATGCCAAGTTTCCAGACACTGCCCCAGGAAAATCAACCATTGGTATGCTAAGTTTAGACGTGGTGAAATGAGCACCGAAGATGGTGAATGCAGTGGATGCCCAAAAGAGGTTCTTACCGACGAAAACATTAAAAAAATCCACAAAATTAGTTTGAATGACCGTAAATTGAAATTGAATGAAATAGCAGACTCTCTAAAGATATCAACTGAACGTGTACATCATATCATTCACGAATATTTGGGTATGAGAAAGCTCTGTGCAAAGTGGGTGCTGCGCGAGCTCACTTTTGACCCAAAACAACGACGAGTTGATGATTCGGAGCAGGGTTTGAACATGATCAAGCGTAATAAACCCGAGTTTTTGCGTCAATATGTAACAATGGATGAAACAGGGCTCCATCATTTCATTCCGAAGTCCAATCGACAGTGGACTGCACACGATGAACCCGCTCCAAAGCGTTGGAAAACGCAACAGTCGGCTGGCAAGGTGATGGCGTCTGTATTTTGGGATGCGCATGGAATAATTTTCATTGACTCCCTTGAAAAAGGAAGGACCATCAACAGCGACTATTACATAGCATTATTGGACCGTTTGAAGGACGAAATCGCCGAAAAACGGCCGCATTTGAAGAAAAAGAAAGTGCTGCTTCACCAAGACAATGCACCGTGTCACAAGTCAGTGAAAACAATGGCAAAAATCCATGAATTGGGCTTTGAATTGCTTCCTCATCCACCGTATTCTGGCCCCCAGCGACTATTTCCTGTTTTCAGATCTCAAAAGAATGCTCGCTGGGAAGAAATTTTCGTCGAATGAAGAGGTGATCGCCGAAACTGAGGCCTATTTTAGAGCAAAGGACAAATCGTACTACAAAAATGGTATCGAAAAGTTGGAGGGTCGCTATAATCAGTGTATCACCCTTGAAGGGAATCATGTTGAATAAAATAAACTAATTTTGCCAAAAAAATGAATTTACTATGGTAGGCCGGGGACTTTTCAATTGACCTGTTAATTCCATATGTTCAATTGTAATTCCAACTGAATTTTCTGTATAATTTTAAAAGCTTTGTCTTGTCTTTTTTAGGTCAAAGTTTCTCCATGTTGTAAACTTCTTCAGGTGTTTTGGCAGGTTCCAACAAATGACTCTACGTCTACTGAAGATTTAGCAACTTTATTGAATTTGAATGCTCACAAAATACGGTGATTGTTAGTTTTTAATTTTTATAGTTAGTAATATTCAATTCAATAAGTCCCTTGCCCTATCAAATTGTCTAATTTTACTTCAGTTATATTCTTATGTGAAGAAATGCATTATCCAGAAAGACTGTGTAACACAAAGATTTTTCTTTTTCTTTTATGAAAACTGATGTTGTTAATTATAAATTATTAAAAGTTTAAAATTATAGAGAAATCCAAAGAAATGTACTCATTTTAAGGATATATGTGTCCTTCTTACTCATTATGTAATCACATATTAGTGTACAATATTGATTTTTGATTTTAGCTTGTGAAATGATGTATTGAAGCCAATTGCATAACAATTTTTACCAATAACAGTTGTGAGTGAGGACATGCAAGCCACATGTTCATTGAGAAATAGTATGACTGTATTGACTGATTAAAAAAGAATTGACACTTGATGGTCACAAGAAATGTTGAATAATCCATACAACTTTAGCATTTTGCATCAGGATATGCAAAATAACTTTAAAATGGTTTTGTAGCATTGGCAAACCCTCTGTTCACCATTCCATCAGAAATGTAATGCTGATCATTTTTTGTGTCTACAGTTCACTAAATATTAAAATAAATATTATTCCTAACAAATGTCATTAACACTATGGCTTCTGTAACATTCCAATACATAGTGTATCTTGTATGAAATTTGTCATTGTTTCAGTTAAGTCGTGTCTACTAACTGTACCTAGACATATCAGAGAGAGTTCACCATCCTATGACATTGCAGTATAACAAGGATGGTTGAAAGTTAACAGAAGTAATAAACCTGAATGCCTAACTATAAGATCTTGCTACATAATTGTAGAGGAGCTGTTTTAGCAGTTGTCAGCATTATCCTCTATTGTTTTGTTTATATTGTTTGAAGTTGAAATATAACTCATCACTAGCAAACATCGTGCATTATTCTTTCCATTCTGTCATTTTAGATGTACTATTTTCCCATTTGTTGCTATATAACTCTTGCTCCCACCTTTTTTTAAAAAAAATCTTAAATGTTGCATAACTTTACTTGTTTGCATAATCATCATGTGCCTCAATTTTGTGTTACAAAGAACTAACATCTACCCATCCAATAGATTTTTCTCTTCAAAATCTATCATTTGTTCAAAGTAATTTCTTGCTTTGTTTCTAGGCATACTTACATGGTCTGTCTGAGTAATAGCTATTTACATTATAACGCTTAAAATGTACTTTTTACAACCTTTTTTTTTTTTTTCGCAGTTTAATCTTGTTTGGCGCAGCATAGCCATATCTGGCTCTTGCGCCAATAAACTTTACATTCACTCACTCACTCAATCATTTTAGTCCATATTTGCTCCTCAAATACCTTCAACTTATCTTTCTACACTTAAAAATATTTTTACCTATTTGCATTTTTTACATAATGTGTGCCAAATTTCATATTTATTCAATAATTTTTCCTTAAGAGAGTTGTAATTTCTCTCTGAATTAACTGTATTTTGGGAAATACTGTTTTGTTTCTAATGTTTTTTATGTATGCTATCATTACTTAAATATGTTAAATGTATATTATACAATAAATGGGAACTGCATAATTTATGTATGTATGTATATATATATAAGGTGCAGCTTTTGGATATTTTATGTAGCAGAATTGCTATTTTGCATTAATACACATGCAATTTTTGGGAGATGGATCCTAAGATATGACCATGTGTAAGATGAACAGTCCTTGCTTGGATAAAAATATACTACACTATTTTTTTACCAGTTAACATCAGATTTATGTAGCATCCATATAAATTTGTATTAAGCATAAGATTTGATTTCGAAAATTTTTATTAATTTATAATTATTCTTTAATTCAAATTTAACTTCGAAATAAAGGCCTATCTCCTTACAAAAAAATGTTATATCTTTTCTTCCTTATATATTTTTTTCATACATAATAGAAAGTTAAATGCAGTTAGCCTCAAGAAGCAATTTATTTATAAATATTGTTTCAAATAATAGATATTGTATATCTGTCATACAATTGAGAAATTTATGAAAATTTTATAAAATTGTTTTCATTTTGTTGAAAAGTATCATTTCTCAAGAAGTATAAAACATTCTTAAAAGTATTTGCTATTAGACAATTTACATGTGTGCTAAAAAGATTAAGTTCACAAATTTGAAATTTGCTGATTTTCATATTAATTTTATGTATATTAATCATGATTCAATTATGTTATTATTTTTTCATTGATATGATCAAATAATAAGCGAGTTTTGCAGTTTGTTGTGCTTATTGTCACAGATATATTCCAAATACGAAACAGTGAGCTATACAATTTCAAAAATTTGACGTTATCTGTTTTCTGTACATCTCTTTTCACTGTGGCTTGTTGATCATTTTACTGTAAAAGTATAATTAAAGAATCTTCAAAGGAATCTTATTTTTAAAAAAAAAACCTGGGCAAGCTTTATAATTTACATTTGTTTACTTATTTTGATACCTGCTTTGAGAGATTGAAAAAATAAATAAGTAAGTACTACTAAAATCCTTGTCACATTCCTGCATCCTTTACAGCATGCAGAACATATCTAATCAAATCTGCTTCTGTTTAAAAAAAAAAGAAAGAAAAAGATTCATTTTTCAATGCCTCTAACTCATATATGCACACTTGTGTAAATGTATGTGCGTATTTATTTTTAAAAATTCACCATCATCTAGGACATCAAATTTTGATAATTGGTTAAAAGGTTGTGGATTTGTAGATAATAAAACATATACAACATAAAAATGAAGATGATGGAAAATATAATGTAGTTTAAAACATCTTATAAATTTTAAGTAAATGTTTTTTTTAATGTAATTAATGTATCATTTTTTTTAGCATTTACTAGAATTAATAAACAAATAGAAATACTTGAGCATTTTATAGGAATTTTCCTTATTATTTAACAGTTTGTATATAGTACTTGATATTTTTTAAATGTTTCACTGATTTTCTTATGAAATATTATATTGAATCATGGAATTCTAAAATGAAAATTCTGATTATAATTTGAAAATATTAGGTAATGAAGTACAGTGCAATATTTTGTATAGTTTTATATATATCTTATATATGAAACTTAATTTCTGATTAATGTTAGAAACTGGTATTAAATATTTGAGATGTGAAATACCTTGCATACATACACATGTTATTGTATTTTATATATTTTGCTGTAATTATTTTTAAAACTGTTTAAAGGTATACATGGACAATAGTTTGAGTTTTTAAAAACATAATTTTTGAATTTGAACTTTATCAAACGAGAGTATAAAATTTAAATCCATGTATTGAATAAAATTATTTAATTCTCAATGAAATGTTTTGTGGGTGTTTTGTTTGATGGAGTGAGGAAAGGTGATAATTTCTATCTTTCCTTACTGTGTAAAAGAATATTTGGAGTTCTTTCCCTAAAAAATTCCCGAAGAATAAAATGTCTATTAATTCCTCTTTTATATATATATATGTGTGTGTGCTACATTATGTGATAAATATTTGTATAAATATAGACAACATGCAACTTATGTTATATTTAACTTTATTGTCATGTTTATAAATGGGAAAGTAATTTCTTAAATAAATTTATATACTCCTATGAAAACTTAATTCTACTTTTAATTTGTTTATAGATCTTATATATATATATATTATACATCATATATATATAATTTGTACCATTCATGGAAAAATTTTATTGTTGACATGAATCATTTGTTTCTTCAATAAATTATCTGATAAAATTTGTATACATTCTGCAGTGAAATGCAGAATGTGTGTGTGTGTGATAGGTATTTGATCCCTTTTTTAATTGTTTTGTAGTGTAATTTTTTTCTTTTGTTTTAGATTTGTACCTTTTTTTTTTTTAATCTAAAATTATTTGTTTTCTTTGTAATTTAAAAATTTCTATATGTTTTAATTTTTGCTTCTATAATAATTTCTGTTATTTCAAATTTGTTTTGTTACTGAAATACTATTTTAATTATATATAATCAATTTAAAACTTTTCTCTGCACTTTTCAGGGCTGAGCTTATTAGTCGTAATGTTATGGGTCGTGTTCCACAAATTTTTTTCACAAGAGATATTACTAATGCACATATAGCTGCTTTTGAAAAAGCAATGGAGGAAGTAGAATCAGAATTAAAAAATTGTTCATCAGTTGTACCTGATGATACATTTGTATCTAAGAAGAAATTGTTTTTTAAATTTACAGACTCTAAGGTATTGTATGCTATTATTTAAGTTCAAATAGGCTTGTATATATATTTATACTTTTTAAAAGATTAGATTTGCTATGCATGTATTTTGATGTCAATGAATAAAAAGTGTTTATTTGTTAAGCAAACTATTAATTTTTTTTTTAATTTGTATTCTTATTAAATTTACTATTCATAAAACATACGTGTTGGTGAATTTAATTGTTTTATCATATTTAATATGTGCATTGATATTATTTATAATCATATTTAAAATCTGAATGACTGAAAAAATTGTGATTACATTTTTTTTTTTTTTTTTTTTAGGAAGTAAAAGGAAAAGAAGTGACTGTTAAAGTTTCCCATGATGCTTCCGAAGAAACCAAAACTCCACCTCCTAGGCCATCTGATATGAAATTGGATGTGTTTGGCTTAAATCATGATAATTTAATGAATAAAGTCAATGCATCAAGGAACAAAAATACAGGGTCTGTACAAAGTCATGTAATTTTATTACCAGAATGGGATGAAAAGGGTGATTTGTTCAATAAAATACCAGGTACATCTATTCATTCAGAATCTAATAGAGAAGCTATTCTTAAACAATTCCTAGTTAAAAGGAAAAAACTCATGTATGATAAAAAGAAGAATCAAAAAAATGTGAATGAAACATTGTTATGTGAATCACTTGTGAATGAAGTGGAGCAAGAACCTAAAACTGTTGATGAAGATTACATTGAAGAAGATACAGAGGAGAGGTTTTGAAAGAAATGAACTTTGTTCATTCATTTAGTTTAACTTATCTAATTTTTAGATATAATTTAAGTGTAAAAAATAAATTTTTTGTTATTAAATTACTTTTAAATTTTGTCATTATACTCATATATTAAAAATAATTCTAACCTCTGAAAAAAACATTAAAGAGTCGGAGAGGAACATTATACTCATATATCATACTATCTCATCTTCAATAATGTGGGTATCCCCACCAAAATTCATTTGCTTTTTTTAAAACATAAAATTGGTATTATGTATATTTGAATATATGAGAATGAAATTTTTGCATTGTAATTTGTCTATTATTTTATCTCAGTGTGATTTTTTTTTAAAAAAAAAAAAAAACTTGTCATATTTTAAATAAATGTTTTGTAATTTAGTGAAACTTAGCTCTTACATCGTAAGCTCTCCCTGTCACTCATCTTCCATTAAAAAGTTAATGACTGTTATCTGTTAAATATGGATATACAACGTGTCATCTCATTTGCATGCGAGAACTTTAGCCTTTTTTTTATTATTATTTATGATATGTCGGCTTAAATATTTCCTTAAATAGCAAAATCATTGTATTGATCATTTCCTTTCTCTACTTCATATATAATATATAAATGTTCCTATTAACTGCAACAACTGATGCAAATAACTTATTTTCAAAGAATGTTTAAAATTCCATTGTATCTTAAACTCAGAGTAGAATATTTTACTATGTGATCTATATAAATCAAACAACCCAAGATTTCACTTAACAAAACAATAAACCTATTATATTTAAATATAATATGATTTCTTTATTGCAGTAACACATACACACTATACCAAAAAAAAAAAGGACGCACCAAGGAGTTGCCCGATTGTAATGAAATTTTGTATGCAAAGACATTTGGACCGAACATGCTAATGATTAAAATTTGGTGTCCTATGAATGAATAGCGGGAGCTACAAAGCTTCGGGACTGCGCACTCAGCAGGTGTATATAAGAAGCGATTCTCAATCTGATGGTCAAATTTTCTGTTACATTGCGATTTAGAATACCTTTCAATGATTGAAAAAATGCTTTGCCGCAGGATTCGAGCTCATTACGAGCAATTATCGGAGTTGGAAAGAGGTCATATTATCGGATTGAAAGAGGCAGGTTGGGAAAATCGGAGAATCGTTCGTCATATCGGTCGAAGCGATGCGGCGATTTGAAGATGCTGGCAAGAATGGGTGGACAATGGCAGATGGAGCATCATGAGGGTAGCGGTCAACCTAGGGCCACAGCAGATAAGAAGGGCAGATTGATTGTCAGATCAGCTGTCACAGCACCTAATTCATCGTTTTCAACCATCACATGTGTGACCCGCACACGAGTGGTACATTCATTGACAGCTGATAGAGCGAAATCTACGCTCGTACGACGGCTACGCCACCAACCACTCACGCCTGCACACTGTCGAGTCAGATAACAGTGGTGCTTGGCCAGATCAGATTGGAATGAGGCTGACTGGGGCCGTATAGGGTTTAGCGACGAATCCCGCTTCCAACTCTGTCCTCACGATCATCGAAGACATGTCTGGAGACAGTCGGGACAGCGTGCCGATCCTGCTTTCACTATTGCTTGCCACACAGGCCCTCAACCAAGAGTTAAAAGTCTGGGGTACCAGTTCCCTTGATAGCGAACCCTTTTGGTCGTCATTAGAGCCACACTTACAGCACAGCGGTACATTGACGACATTCTGAGACCTGTTTTGCTACCTTTCCTTTTGCAGTACCTTGGCCTTATTTTTCAGCAAGATAATACCAGACCACATACAGCACGTGTTACTATGAACTTTTTTACAGCTTGTCAAACATTTCCTTGCCCAGCCAGATCTCTCTCCAATAGAGCATGTCTGGGATATGATGGAAAGGCTAGCCTAGTGGTCATGGTTTCGGATTCGTGGCTGGCGGTTTTCGTTCAGTCACGGGTTTGATCCTTGGCCGCCAAAGACCCATCGTGTAGCCGGGGCTGATGCACGTTAAATCTGTTGGAGCCCAAAGTCCTCTCGTTGGTGTGGTGTGGATGTTAGGAGAGGGGGTGCCAGCTCAGGTGTCGTCCTCGTCACTTGACCGTGGTTCAGAATTACGAGGTCCGTTGCCAATAGCCTTCGTGTTGTTTCTAGTGCGACGTTAATAAAAACTAAACTAAAAAAACTCGATCCTTAAAACTTGACTATAAGGGGGTTGAAAATTGTTAGAAGTGTCAAAGTTGTAAAAAGAAAACTGCAGATGAGCTTTCCAATGGTTAAACAAGAAAGGAAAAAACTTATATATTTCAAATTTTTAAGTTATGTGAAATAAGAATTTAATAATTACTCCAATAATCAGTGAAAACAAAAATATATTACTCAGAAATTCTAAAGATTTGGGCACTTATCATTTTATTCACTAAACATCCTAAGATTGCGAAGCTCATCATCATAAAACATCCAAAATATAACCTGAACAACAACAACAATCAGATAGAGACGAGTGTCAGTCCGGTGGACTCTTTACTCTGTTTCATATCGAAGCCTTGATTTTTTTTTTATTTAAGACAAGTATATTAAAATGTGCTTAATGCACAAATGAATTTAAAAAAACTTGATAGGAAAGGGAATGAATTATTCACAATGGGGGTGTAATATTTAATAGATTTTAAAAAAAAAAATTTACAAATCTTATCGTAAGATAAGATTATAAAAAATATTTATATCATTTTTTTTAGCTCCTCAGTGCCTTCGATAGACTATGTCTAATCTTCAGCAAGAGGAGAGTATTATTTTATAAAAATATGACTTGGTGCATCGCAAACACCTTTAAATGACTTACGTTAGCCTTTTTGGTTTGCAAATGGAGGAAAAGCTGTGAGAAAACCTTTCTCTTAATATACAGTTTGTGCAAAGTACAAAAAAGACAATTCATCAATCATCCAATAAATGGTACTTTTCCATTTCATCGGCGTGGCCGCGGTAGCCTAATGGTCATGGTTTCGGATTCGTTGCCGGCGGTTTTCGTTCGGTCGCGGGTTCAATCCTTGACTGCTAAAAACCCGCTGTGTATGCCGGGCTGGTGCACGTTAAATCTGTTGGGGCCCAAAGTTCTCTCGTTGGTGTGGTGTGGATGTTAGGAGAGGGCTGCCAGCTCGGGTGTCGTCTTCGTCACTTGACTATGGTTCAAAATTACGAGGTACGTCGCCAATAGCCCTCGTATTGCTACTAGTGCGAAGTTAATAAAAAAAAATTAGACTAAATCCATTTCACCGGCACAAATCTCGGAAAGCAGACTTTATTGGCGACAACACATAGTATACACATATTCCGATTGGCGTTGGTTGTATCATTTTTGGTAACTTATCGCTTGCGCCGGCGAAATGAAAAAGCACCCAATAAATAAGTCTAATCCATCTGAATCCTCACTGCCTTCCAAGACCAAACAGACTTATAGAATGCGACATGGGCGGAAAATGAATGAATGTGATAGACCTTAAGTCTTTAACACTTCTGTATATCAGGATTTTCTAAATGGCGGGTTGCGATCGGTACTGGATCCAGTGATACCCCATTTCGCATCATGATATCATAATTTACAAAGTGATATAGAGTATATATATTTGTAATATTTTTGATAAATTTAAATATGACCTTATAAGGTAACAATGTTATTGTTCGTAGCTACCATGAAAAACCTCGAATTGCGTCTCGCGTGATATCTAGTGATTACAAAGCGTTTATAAATTTGCAGAAGATTTGCAAGATGAAATTAATGTGAGTTCATTACCACATGAGATTTCGGCTATTATCAAGAAATATTTGTTAGGCCTGGAAGTTAATCGTAAGGAATGTTTTCCCTCCATCAATAGCAATAAAGAATGAATAAGGAATCCAATTACATTTAACGTAGAATTCGAGACAGAATTTCCGGGCTCAATTTATAATTGAGCTATCATGGGATAAATTACTCAAAGAGAAGAAAATAAATCTTCTACAATTAAATGAATAATGAAGGAATACCACAGAAGAATTTTCGGCTGTCGTGTTGATAATAGTATTAATTTTAGAAGAAAAAGCTGTTGAATTTCGGATGTCTTTTGTCATGATCGATAAATGAGAAGCCGAATTTTTAACATCAGTTTTCTTTAAAAAAAATATAGAAACAGATTGGAAATCAGACTGGATCTGAAAATAAAGTTTTCGTCTTTTACTACAAAGTCGAAGTTTTTAGTTAGCAAAAAAAGCTTCTCATTTCTCATAATTCGATCTTATTAAAATTTCCTTTCTGCAATTACTTTTATAATTATTTTATTCAAGAATTTACTAAAGAACATGATAATTATAATGGTATTTCCATAATATTTTATTTTATCTGTAAACCTAAAAAGTGATGAAATGGGGAAATACTGCTTATTACATATTGGTGTCTTCCTTTCTAAACAATTCCAGTATTTGAACAATCTGGGGAGTCTTTACTTATAGGGGTTGAAGTTTTTTTTTTTTTTTTTTTTCGAAACGTTCCAGAATAGTCAAACTAAGCTAGTAACGTTCCGTATAAAAGAATCTTAGAAATAGAGTAGTAAGTTCATTGAACTAATATGTACATATATAGAAGAAAGACCGAACAAAAATTCTTAAAGTAGTGTAATATAGCGAATAACGCTTAAATTTAACAGATTTATTGGATGTTAATTTTTGTGCTGATATTGAATCAATCAACCAATCAATTGTCAAGTAAGTGCTTTAATGTCTCCATTCACTGTTTTGGATAGAACATTGTAGGTATTTTCTGTTTATGTATTGAAGTGTATTAATTTTTCTTTTATCAGAAAAAGTATTTTTTATTAAAGTTAATTTATTGAAATGGAACGTAATTAATTAGTGCATTCAGAGTTTAAAAATATCAATTTATCTGAAATATTTAAAAGTGAAAATAAAACTAATAAATTATTATAAGCTAATGTTTGTAAAATTTCTAATCAAATTAGTCACAATAAGAACTATAACAGAATCTGATTTATGGGGAATAATTTTTCCATTTATAAGGAAAGATGGGGATCTTAGATTAGCGTACTTCTTATTGCTGAATTGGCAATCAGTGCTTTAATTAAGTCCTGTTAGAGATATAGTAATGCAACCCATTTAGCTGAATTTAGTGCTGTATTGTGTTTTTCGTATTAAGTTACGGTCTAAAATAGGATTTTACTTTTTTTTTTTTTTTTTTGAATTTTTTACTACCAATTTTAAAAAAATGCGTACTATTGCTTCTTTCGAACAAAATTTATTTGGAAAACCAAATATATAAATTTTTAGTAAAAGAAGCTGAAATATGTATGGCAAACAACAAAAAAAAATTGAATGTATTTTTTTTAAATTCAAATAGATTCAAATGAATTTAATGGCTATAAAAATGCTGCATCTCGAAATTAGATGTTTGGTGTACACTTTTAATAAAGAGAAAGGAATCTTCTTTTAAATTTTATCCCTCATGGGCTTACCTTCTATAGATAAATAGGAGCATTATGATCCTGAGGCTCCCTTGTGATCTTTTTCTTTCTCACGTGGCTTACTGTGTTAGGTAAGTACAGGTGACACATCGGGATGCTGTAGTGATCCTTCTGTATTTTCGACCCTCCATTTTGTCAACAAATTTTTCCCCATTGCTTAAACCTTGTTTGGCACCCTCATGTTGCTTCTAGTGTGACATTAATAAAACCGACAACACCAACACATTGTAACTATAAAGAGGAATATAAATCCTTATTTATCATTTTTTTTACCTCAACCTTAAAACACAATGAAAAAAATATCATTTTAGATAATTAGCATTTGACAAAAGATTGAGCATTCTAAAAATTATTTAGTTGCAAAGGACAATTTTCGTTTTTTTCCCTCCAAGTACAATTTTTGTTTTTGGGGTGCATTGTGAAGGAATATGTGCATTTATAGGCAGTAACATAATTAAGAAGTTGGTGGCTAGTGTGTGTTATCCAACTGCATTTGCCTTGGAGCAGTGAAATTTACAGGGAAATCTATTAAAAACAAATCTGATAAATTAAGTCATTTTTTTTAAAAAATTATGTTATGTACTTGAAGTGCTAGTTTTGGTTGTTTTAATGCACCATCTATACTTTTCATCAGAATCATTTTGTGTTTTCCCTATATTGATGTTCTTTTCCCTCTCTTCCTACTACAAATAAGGCTGAAATTCTCACAATTTGTTGTATAAAGGAAGGATATGTTTTCTAATTGATCAATTGTTTTTACCCAATGTCCTAAACTTCAAACTACTATCATTTCTTTGAATCATCCAAGTTTCTTCTAGGAGGTGAGATCTGGGATGATTCACTTTGAGGACCACTGATTTATACTGTCCATTTTTAAAATTTTTGAATCTAAGAATTTTAACTCATTTTCAATATTTCAATACTCTGTCTCTTTCTTTTTGAATTTAATATTTGTGTTTCAAACATTATAAGATGCACCCAACTCTTTTTTTTTTTTTTTCTTTTTTTACATTTTTGAAATAACACAATTCACCAATATACTTTTTTACATGAATTTTTTGTTCTAGCACAAATCCCAAAAGAATTTTTTTTAAATTCTAATTTTGACAATGTAATCGGAAGATGGTTGGTTTATGTCCACACATGTGTGAAAGACTTGGTCCACTTCATGGCTTGTTTACTTTGTATTCTGAAGTTACAGGGAATACCCATATTTTATAATCATTTTTTTCTTTGTTTTGTTGTACTTCAACTTGAACACAGCATTTTGTCCTTCAGTCATTGTCATAGAAACTTTAGTTAATAGGGAAAATGGGGTAACTATAACCAACGAAATTCGGCAAGGAAAGAAAAAAATGTGCAAAAAAACTTTATTTCTTTCTTTCATGTTCAAAAATTTATTTATATTCACAACATGAAAATGGCTGACATCAAAGAATTGTTGCTAGAGAGCCCTTTGGTTGAGGACGATATGATTGAATTAATGACAGTTTATGATAATAAAGAAGTCGATAATGACGAAATCGAAGGTGAAGTTCTGCTATTAACAGTTAATTTAATTTGCAAGGGCTTGAAATTTACTACAAGTATGGAACATTTTCTTACTGACATAGAACGTGCATTAAAATTTCAACACAATCTTAAGTTTTGTGTAGTAGGATATCAAGAATTATATAAGTAACTTGAGAAACCAAAATAACAGTCGTTAATAATTATAGACTTTGTAACAACAACAAAAAAACAACAGAGGCTATTAATAATGAACAAAATTCTTCATTTGAGTCAACAGTTGTGCTAGATGTATCTGACACATCTACTGATGATAGCATTTTTTATCCAGTTTGTAATAAACCTACATGCATGTTATTGTTGTATAGTTGTTAGTTAATAGTTTTATTCCTAATTTTAATTTGAATTTGTATATGTTGTATGTACCTATAGATTGAATTTTTGCTGTGCACTAATTTTAATTTTTTTGTAATAAAAATGAATTGTTTTTGTTTTATAAATGTGAAATATGGATTTCATTATTACTTTTTTTTTGCACAGTTTTTTTGGAAAATATTTAGAGTTTTTGTCAGCTTGCACAATTTTTTAAAATTCTGGAACATATCCCCAAATTTACCATAAGTTCCATGTATTTTTTTACATGATTTTCTATTTGCTCAGGTTTCTAAGGCAGGTATCTACCATGTAAAAAATGAGTCGGATGTATTATGTTATGAAAAAATTGTATTACTTTAAAAAATGCATTTGAGAGATAATAGAAAAATTTTCAATGAGAAATTTTTATATCTGAAGGAAAAATGTACAAGTTCAGAAAGGAGAGAAATAAAACTGTCTTTTAAGAAAATATCAATAAAAAAATATAGCAGACTATCTTTTTTTAATATATTTGAAAAAAAAATAAGATATTTGAATTATCTTTTGAAAAACAAATTCCTGGTTTTTCCATTGCATTTGTGACTAGCTATTCATTTCTATCTGAATTCAAAACAGCAACATTTTATCACAATAAGTTGTTAACTTATTGTACAATTAAAATACCTTCTGAATTAGTTAAAAAACCAATTAAATTTAATGGAATCTTTGGGAACTGAACTTACAATTTATGTAAACAAAGATTTAATATATAAAAATATAGTACAGCATTTTCCGAATGATATTTTCTGTTTCTCATCTTACTACTTGCAGTGGGAATGAGCTTTTTTCAAGATTCATATAAAACCTTGATAATTACTCTGCAAATATATTTAATATTGTGTGTTTCAAAAATTTGTGAAAGATATTTTAGTACATTCAAATGAATGAAAATGCATTTAAAATCAATGATATCACAGATCAGTTCTAAATTTTGTAATTCTGTCAATTAAGAACTCCTTAGCAAAAAATTTAATTTTTAATGCAGTTATTAAAGATTTTGAAATTAAGGAAAGGTAAAACTTATGCTGGGTGACAATTGCTGCAAAGTGAATACGAAAGGAACTGTAGCAAAGAATTCAGCGGTAGTGGAAGCCCAACACCTTGTTAAATATTGTCAAACTGTTAGGACATCAAAAGAAATTGCATTTATTGTTCTGGAAAATACTTAAGGTTATGAAATAATCTTGAAGAAAAGTATTCATTTAATGCAATATATGAAAAAATGGAAAAATTCATATAAACAGTAGGGACTTTTGAGAATAGTTTCAATATGAGATATGTCTACCATGAAGTGCGATACAACATTCCATATGAGTAAGAATTTTTCTAAGGAAAAATTCATGTAAACAACAGCAGGGGCCATTGAGAAAAGTTTCAGTATGGATATGTCTACCATGAAGTGCGATACAACATTCTATTTGTTGAATTATTCTTTTCACAACATTATATGGCAGTTGTTTTAGCGATTTATCCCATTTCTCTGTCAGAGCACAAATGAGGGTGTTCTGGTTTGTTGGAGGATATTTTCAACTAGCAAGTCTCCTACCCTCAGTGTCCCAAATATTTTCAATAGGTTTTACATCTAGAGATAAGCTGACCATACAAGGCATTGAATAATCTCACTCTCTGGATTTTCTTGACACGTAACTTATCAATGACATGGTGTATTGTTGTCTATGAAAGCAAATTTATCACCAATTGACCAATTTTTTCCTTTTTTGTAATGTTTGGTGCAGCATATCCAAATTTGGCTGTTGTGCCATAAACTTGACTTTCATTCACTCCTCAATGTGAATGAGAGTTATTATTTTACACTGATGAACTGTTGCCATAATTTTTTTTTCTTGTAAATATACATGTTTTATTTTTATATACTAAACATGTAAGAAAAAATAGTCTATATTCAGGATATATATAGCTTGGAGAATTAGTGTTTTACTAAACATTACTAAAATTAATTATAATTTAATGTAATCTTTAGATAATGAAAATATATTCTGAATAAAGCAGATTTCTTTTTGTATTGAAAACATTGCAAATAGACTTTAATTTGGGTAAACACTTTACAGTTTTTCATCCAATTATTGTATCTTGTATAATGCCTTTGTGCTCTATGTATATGAATCAGTTTACCTCTTTGTTCTGTGCAGTCAATAAATGTAAAAGTACAGAATTTTTTCAAATGTACCCTATCTTTAAAAAATATTGAATTATACTTTTAAAATATAGATGAAAATCAAAATTTTAAATGTAATAATGTAGGTATTACATTTAAAAGTTATATTTTTTAGTTGTTATAAATTTGGATGTCATGAGTGTAACATACTTGAACCTGAAAGAAAATATCGTCATAATTTCCATGTTAAATAAAGCTATGCATACATATATAATTTGGACAAAACTTTACTTTTTAGTCTTATATTTAACACTCTAAGCAAAGTATTTAGTTATACAGACAATCATTTTGTAATGTATCCATTAGAAATGAGAACTGTCCTTAATGAATCTGCAATCATATTAATAAAAATTTCTGAAATACTTAAAAATTGCTCAAAGTATATGTTTGATGTTCACATTGAATACTTTCAGCTATCTATTTCTGCTCAATGCAAAGATCTTCTAATCATAGTCAATACACCTTGTAACCACAGTCAAAAGACAAAGTTTTTTCCTGAATTGACACTCCCATCTCCACATTCATGCTACTGTGAAGCATTTATGTCTCAGCAGATAAAACATTCATAACCCCCTTTACATGATGGCTTTTTTTAGTTTAACTAGGATTCGAAAACAGCTCGACTGAAACACAACTAGCCACATGCCCACTGCCATGGTCACATAGCTTTCATTCAAACCTCAGTACTAAATTTAATCCTTTGCAGAACCTTCTTTGTGTTCTTAGACATTTTTTCCCCTTTTATGGAATAGAAACTATATTTATTCATTACTGGATTCTATAAACTTGCATTTCCCAAAAGATTTTAACAGTATATACACTGAATTTTAAGTAAAATGTTAACTAGTATCTAAATCTATCATTGCTATACTTTTTAGAACCCATGCCAAATACACTTTAATTGTCATAATTAAAAAAGTAGAAAAAATAGGTAGGAAAGAATAAAATTTACAGAAATCATACTAGATGATTTCCCTGCGACTTGCAACATTGGACCAAATGAGCAAGTGTATGGCTGTTCTCATTTCTGGGGAAAAGCAGGTAATCATCTAGATTATAAATCATGTTGTTTCATTGCCTTAATTCATTTACTCCTCCCATTTGTGATCCAGCAACCTGGAGAGAATCCCCAACTTCAAATACTGATTGCCTGTCATCTATGGGTGAGTGAGTTACTATTGTGTTTCACATCCATTTGTGGGTTCTCTACTGTTTATTCAGTTTGTAGTCAGTGTTTAGAATCCTAGTGAACTTTGTTTGCCTTTTTCTTCTGGTTCCATGTTAATTGAGTTCTGGATATTCAGATTTTGAAATATCTTTAACTACAAATATTTTTTTTTTTCGTCTTTGATCTCAGCTACAGAAGCCTAGTAATCATGGTCTAAAGCTTGCAGCTGCTGTTTTGTCCATTGAGTTGTGAATTCATTCCTGATGCCACTAAAGACTTGCCATACACTTGTAGGCTGACGAATGCTAAATTTGTAAAAGCTCCAAATCCTTTTGTAGGTGCAGTATGGAAATTTGGAAAGGAAGGCTCGGGTGTCATCCACATCACTTGAACCAAAGCTCAGAATTATAAAGCCTATCACCAGTAGTCCTTGTGTTGCTTTTAAGTGTGAGGTTAATAAGCAATCAACCTTTGACCTAAGATTTTGATAGAATTAGGGTTGCACAACTATTACCTTATAATAAATGTGTCCTGAGCTAGGGCTTCTCAAAGTATGAACTCAAATGAAGTAACATTACTCAAATAGGAGAATAGCAGTACTTTTAGAAATTTTATTTATTACTTTTATATTATTTATGTAATTTTAAAGAATGTAATTTTAAAAAAAAAAAAAAAAAAGAATACCAGAGAGATTTTTTAGTTTTATATACCTTTTACTCTTGAGTTTCAAAAATATTTTATTCTGATTATATATATATATATATATATAGTTGCAAGCTATAAAAATTGGAGATATCCTACAATAATGTTTGAATACTGATGCAGAAAAAATATTTTGATTGTAATGAACTTTTGTGAGGAAAATTTCCTTTCTACCTAACATGCATATGATTAAAATTTCTGTCTTGAGTGCATAGTTAAAAATGTGTAGTATTAGACCTGAACATCTTGCAGGTATATTTAATGAGCAAAACTTGACTTCTTGGCCAAAATTTCCATGCCATTTAATTTATAGCTATTTATTTGGTCTATAATCATTCCTATTATATGAATATTATAATGAGCATATTATATAAGCTCATTATAAGCATGTCTCAATTTAAGGGTGTGCCATCTAATTTCTGATAATGGAAGTTTGCTTAAACTTATTATTTTAAAATCATAAATTAAAATTTTTGTTTCTATTCTAATCTTAACTAAAGAAATTTTGAAAATTGTGAGAACTTTACTTTTTTTTTTCACTATATTGTAACAATTATTTGAATACATATTACAGTTTTTGTATGAGAGATATAAATAATTTAATGTTATGTTGTAAAAAAAATTTATACTTATCTGCATTGTTCTTTTTATCCAGGCTTAATAAATGACAGCAAAACCATGCCAGAAAATAAGAAAAATCTGATTGAGCCTAATGATATTGAAAAGTAAGATGATATTTAATGAAGGAAATGATTCATGTATGTTTCAAAAAGTAAGGTAATATTTTTAAAAAAGTAAGAACTCTGTAGGATGCACATATTCCCCACCTAGACAGCAATGTCATAGACAGATCACAAAATTTGAACACTGCTAATAAATTGAGCTAGTTGTGTGATAGAGCACAGAAGTCCCAGTTAGAAGGAGATATTGATGGTAACATAGAATGGCCATTGAGGTAAGAAATGCAATAAGGGTTTTGGATTTAATGGAAAGTTTCCCTGCTGAAACTTATTAGTAACTAGTGGGGGTGAATAGAGCAGTGTAATAATGCAAAAATATGCAATTTCAGTCAAGTTTTGAAGCTTCAAATTTGATAAAGGTAGAACAAATGTGCAAGACAAGCAAAGTTGTGGAGTATTATGTATATCTACCACAGATGACTATGAGTGTTGTGTCAAAGTTGTGATTCATGCTTATTGTTGCATTCCTCTGCAAGCAAGATTGTATAAACATCTCTGTTGGCAGTATACACAACATTCTGTGTGAGCAGTTGGGCTATTGGAAGACATGTTCTCTCTGAATACCACAACAATTCAGAGACAATCATAAAGACATGCAAATAGGATTGTCTGTTTGGCACTGAATGCAGTATGGGGCAGAGTGTTTTGTTCCCATACTGTCTCATTACAGTAGATGAAATGTGGATGCATCATGACACCCAAGAAAAAGGAAGCCTCAGTATAATGGAAACTGTACATCACCTTCCCCAACAAGAAAATCAAAAGGACACCATCTGCAAGGAAAGTTATGACCATTGTCTTGGGGATCCACCAATATGTGCTATGAGTTGATTTCCTCATCTGTGGAATGACCATGAATGCTACCTGCTATTGTGCCATACTAGATTGGTTATACAGTGCTATTCTAGACTGGTTGCAGAGTTTCTGATGAGAGTTATTAGAATACCGTCCCCATAACCTGGACTGTGCACAAGTTATTTTCATCTCTTTAGACCCTTGAAAAGCAAATGTGAGGTTAGCATTTCAAAACCAATCCTAAAATTTCCTTGGTTTAATAGAAAAAAGACTTCAACAACCTTGATGTCTATAGAGAAGTAATATATATATACCAGTACCATAATATGTTATGTACCTCTTTAAATTCTTAAACAAACTTTTCTCACGGAAGACTAGTTACCTTACTTTTTGAATTGCTTTCTTAGGATTTAGTACTATTGCAAATTCCTCTCCCCTTTATAATAGTGTATGAATACTTTCCATATTTTATCATGTTAAAATGCATGTAGAATTCTATAATAACTAATGGCCTTTATCAATCCAGTGAGTCCGTGTTTGTGAGAAATATACCCAAGTTGACTTTGGTTTGTCAGAAGCCCTCAGGGGCTTACCTTCTACAGGTAAGTACGGGCCTCATGAACCTGAGAGACCTGATTGATCTTTTCCTTTTCCATGGGTCTTTGGTAAATACGGGTGACATGCCCCTGGGAGACCCTATCGATAATTCTCTATTTTTGACTTTCCATACCTTTTCTCCTTTCATTTTCCTTTTTTCTTCATCTAGATCACAGATTATTAAGCTTTTCCATATCATTTACCAGAAGTATTTTGTTCATATTTACTTTGTTATTTATTGCTTTATTTAATCTTTGTTGGTATCTGTTTTGTTTTCAATTTTTCTTTTCTTCTATTGGTTTGCCAACCTGCATGTTTGACGTGTGCAGCGTCCCACAAGAAGGAAATTGTGATCCTGGGAATACCTTTTGCATTCCCTTTGGCCCACACTTCCCTGTAGACGTGTGGCAGGAGTGAGCCCGCTTCAGTCAATCTCTTTCTTTGGTGGTAAGTCTCTTTATGGTTTCATCCGCTAAGAGACACTGCTGTAGGGCTAGTGCTGCAGATAAGGGGTACATTGGGTTTCCCGGTGGATCCTCACACTGATGTTGCAGTGCTATATCCTGTGTGACCTCCAGGTAAGTGCCGTGCCTGATGTATGTCAGTTGGCTGGCAACTGCCTCCCTCGTTGTACTCCATGGTGGGTGGAGACACTCCAGGATGAATACCTATTTATTCTCATGGATCATTCTCTCTTGTGCCCGGGTAATGGTCTTGTATTACCCAATTTGTCCAGTTTCGATAACGTTGCAACACATTGTCATTTTTTAATTATTTCCCTACCTAATCAAGAAGTGTCTAAACAGTCTCCATTTGCTATTCAGAAGGCACTTCTGGGAATCAGTGGAGATCCAAAATCCGTTAAAAAACTACGTTCAGGAGATTTCCTTATAGAAACAAAGTCCACATTGCAAACTAAATCTTTTTTACTAGCGAAAACATTTTTAAATTTCCCCCTTACAGTCATTCTTCATAAGTCGCTTAATTCCTGTCATGGTGTCATTTCTGAACTTGACTTGATGTGCACCTCTGATGAGGATATCCTGCAGGGATTCTCCGATCAAGGTGTCTCTCAAGTCAGAAGAATAATAGTTAAGAGAGATAACTCTTCCTTTCCGACAAAACACTTGATATTAACATTCAATAGCCCACAACTACCCTCTACAATAAAAGCAGGATATCTAAACTGTCACGTATGTCCATATATACCGAATCCTCTGCGCTGTTTTCAATGTCAGAGGTTCGGTCATTCCAATGCAGCATGCAGAGGGCAATTAACATGCTCTAGATGTGCTTCTGTTGGACACTCTTCCACAGATTGCCTTCTGGAGCCTAGATGTGTTAATTGTCATCAATCTCATCCATCTTATTCGAAATTATGTCCGAAATGGATAGTTGAAAAAAGAATCTAGGAAATAAAAACAACTCAAAACGTCTCTTATATTGAAGCAATTCAACAAATATACTCGCAGGTATCTCATTCGTATGCCCAGGCTGCAAAATCTTCTCTCTGTGCTTCCACCCAAACATTACGAAAGTTTTATGTCCACCTTTACAGATATTGAAACCTTTATCTCTTCCCTCCACCTTGTTGCCTTCCTCCATACCTACTGTCTCCACATCAATAACATCTATACAGGCATATATTTTACCGCTTACTAAAAAAAACCACAGCCAAAACTTCCAAATCTAAACATTCCATTCCCTTACTTGATAGGGCTCTAAAACATAGGCCTCAAAATAAGCTCAGAGAAAAAGTAACTTATAAAAATGTTTCGCATCCCACAGTAAGTACTAAACCCCAGATTGCAATTACAATGAATCCACCTGCATCCAAAAAGGGTTATCTCACACCTGTCCTTGACGACAATGACATGATTTTATATGACATCGATGACTCTTGGTTGACTGATACTGCGGATGAAATGGAAACATCACTCCGTTTAAAGCATTATAAGCAACTTATCCAAAAATAATGTTTATCGTTGATTATGTTTATGCTTAGTTTTTCCATACAGTTTCATTTACTATTTTAAGCCTTGCATATTAATTCTGAATTTTGCAATTTTTAAGATGTGCACTTTTACTCAAATATTTTTATCTTTTACTTGATTTTATGTAATACATTTTGCATGTGTGATTTGTATTTCATCTTTTTACTTTGCCCCTTAACCTTGTTTGGCGCAATATAGTCATATGTCGCTCTTGCGCCATTAAAATCCACACTCACTCACTTAGTTTGCCAGAAGGTACTATGAATGCTTGCACTTGGTTTTCCACCAAAAGCTCTTATAGGTGTCCTGTTGTTGCACAAAAACATCCAACTACATATGGTCTACCTCTTACTAATCAAGCTCCACATATTCATCATTTAAATTTTAGAGTTATGTGCAACTGTTCATATAAATTTTTGTTGTATTTGTATAATTACTTATTACCAACTATAAAGAAAACTATATAGAAAGAAATAACTATGATAGCTTACAAATGCCTTTGGGAAAGAAAATATTGACAGAAGAGAGCCTATCTCTCTGTAAAGTGTACTAAAATTTAGAGTTGTTAAGGAAAGCAGAACTAGGCTTTGAAGAAATTATATCAGAAAAAAAAAAAAAAAAAAACGATGTGATTCCTGCCCAAAGGGGAAATGCATTAGAATCTCAAGGTTCAGTTGTAAGATTTGCCAGAAATGTATATATTTGGAGCACTCTAAACATATTTTCTCAGACTGCAATGATGAGTGAGTGAGAGTTAAGGTTTATGATGCCATAGCCAAACTGACTAAGTTGTGTCAACTATTTGTTCAAACTGTAATCTAGACAGAGAAAAAAAAGGGAGAAATTGGTAAAAATAGACTGACAAAGGGGATTATTAGGATATCCATGGGGTTGTGTTACTCATATTGTGTTAAAATTTTAATATTACAAATCTAAATAGCTCATTAAAGTTATCACAATTTTATTTATTTTATTTTCATCTCATTTTTATATTATTTTCTTCATGATTTCTATTCAAAATTGTTTCTGTAAATAGAGGAATAATCTTATAATATAAGTAATATATGCTTAAACATACTTATTGATGTTAGTTAATTAGAATGTAATTTCATTAATTAAACTCTTAAAAATGCACAATAGCATATCTGGGAAATATATGTGATCTTTCACATTGGTACAGAGAGTGCACCTACAGGAAGCTTAAAAATAATGCAAGTATAATTATATGCATTATGTCACAATCTAACATTTAGGGTTATAAAAATGTTGCATTTTAAAAAGCTTCAATTTATTATGTTGATGCCATTTAAAAAATGTGAAATCTTGATATATTCTTTTCTTAAGGAACAAATCAGTGTTAATTATATCACAGATAATCTTATATTAATTAAATATTATTCTACATAATCATAAAATAAAATTATTTCACTGAATTCAAAACAATTGTATATTTCAGGATTATGTTTTATATGTTTTAATATAAATCTTATTTTGTTAAAGTTCATTAATCAGTTTCCGTAAACAATTTTTAAACTCTTAGTTTTCTTTCATAGATTTAAAGAGCTTCTTAGAACTAGGTTGTCAGAGAGTGGTTGGAAAGAAGAAATGAAAGCTGTTTGTAGAGGTTGTATAAATTTTTACTTCCATTAATTCGTAATATGTGTCATCAAAATTTGATTTTTTTTTTTTTCCTGTTTTTGTTATAGTCATTTTTTATGAGAAGTATAATAGGTAGGAAAACACTGATACTAAAAAATTGAATAATTGGGTTATGTGGGTTTTAAAGCAAACAACAGTTATTTTCCCAAAACCAAAATACAATATGGTTAACTTGTTCTGAATATGATGTGTATTTCATATGTTCTGATATACCATACTACTACTCATAAATCATGTGTTTGTTTGGCAACACTTTTAAGACAGAGTTGAATAAAATGTATAGTTTGAGCAGGTACCAGCTATATAGTTTGCTTATGAAAGAGTAATCATAGTAATATTATTTACAGTGTAAATGTTTTGCATATAAGAAGCATTATGAAGAAGATGAAAAAAATTTTGCATCACAGATACTATTCTCAAAGGTTGGTCTTTTGCCAAAGGAGACAGCTCAATTCTGTTTAGACCATATTATGAAGATTAATTTGAAATTATAAGTGTAGCTGTAATCAGGGAGAAAGAATTAATATTCATAAGAAAATGAAAAAATAGCTGGTAAAAAATTCATTTTCGACACTGAGACATTAATTTTTCTTTGAAATAAGCTAAAGAACTTAATCTTTAAACTTGTTTAAAATCTTCGTGTTCAAGTCAGCATAGTGTGGATATGCCATCTTTTCATCTTATGAACTGTTTTGACTTTAAGAATTTTCTAATATATTGGATAATTGTTTGACTCCTCAACAGAAGGTGCCAAAATATTCAATTTTTCTCAAAAGATATTTATTCTTATTTGATGCAGATTCTGTCTCAAATAACTTTTTTATAATTATCACTCATCCTATTGCACCACTCATTATAACTCTTATGAACGAATCAGCTAGCACTTCCAAATACAAAGTCACAAATTTTCTGGATGGTGATTGATGCTGTTTTGCAGCTAGGGGTTCCCAAATGAATTCAGATGCCTGGTATGTTTGGCAAACAGTGACAAACCAACTCAACATGTTCTCAAATAGAATAATGTTGCAGACAGACTTTGGCAAAAAAAATAGGGATTGACATTTTTCAGTTGAAGAACAGACATCATCTAATTACAATAAAGTATTTTAGTCAAATTATAGAGGTACATTTTTTGTCAAATACTATTTTATATAAAAATACAGAATTCAATCAGTCATATGAAAAATTTGGTTTTAAAGTCAAACACTCACAAAACTTGTACAAAAGCAAATCAAATGGACAAGCTGAATCAGTTGTGAAGATTATAAAAAAGACTAACTGTGAAGGATAGATCTATTCTTAAGACTATTAAATTAAAGGGATGGCCTCTCAATAACATAGGTAAGAATTCTGCTCTACTGTTTAGAAAATGAGCTAAAACAATAGCTCTCATCATGTTCCATCTGTTTGAACCTGCTATAAGTAATGGTCATAAAGTGAAGGAAGAAAATATGAATAGAATTTATCAAGATTTGAAATTCCTATATTGGTAACAGGACTTAATATTTTTATAGACCCATATTGAAATGGTCTAAACAGGAAATAAGTAATTGTAAATGAGGTTATAACTAACTATACATTTCCTTTAAACAGTGGATCGTTCATCTTATAAATATATAGACTGATTTTTCTTAAAGTAACAATTAAAATAAAGGTGCTAAAGCAATGAAAACAAATAATGTATGTAATGAGTGTAAAAGGGAAAGAGTTAAAATTTTATTTGCATTTATTTAGTTAGAATAAACATGCATTAGTAAAAAAAATGCCTGAAAAGTATATGGACATCTATAAAAATTAGAACTTCAAGTTCAGAAGCAGAAAATTTGCATATTCCAAGCATTTTTATTTTTAGGTATTTGCTGTAAAATATAAAAGACAAACCAGTTTTTCAATTAGATATTTATTATGATATGCTTTGCAACATTGAGTTCTCACCAGCTGATAAAACGGAAATCTAGTATTTAAAGTTATTATGAAAATTTTTAGAAATTTCTAAACACATGCAATGCGATAGATCTGGTATGCAACATTTTGGGACAACATGGCACATCTACTATTAGGAACAGTACAGAAAGACTCCAAAAGACATCGTGTTGGCAAGATAGTCAACTTTTGCCACTTGCATTCCAATCAAATAGTTCATAAATTGCCAATAATTTAGCCATCCCAATGTACGGATCTACAGTTCATCATCATTTACAAGCAAGAAAATCTCATGTTTATTATAGTACGGGGCGAACACCAATGCTCAAAGCACAACAGAGTGGTGGAACTGCTTCTAGAAAAATTTTCCAGAGTCACTTTACTAATCTTTTTGATAAAAACACTGAATATTTTTTCCTTTAATATTAAAATGATTAAATCTTTTTAATAGAAATTAGAGCATTTTTTAAATCAAAAATTGACAATTGTATAATTTAAATATATTTTCCAAATTTTCTTCTCCTTATACAAATGTATGTATGTATATACATACTCATATTGCACTCATCCTTTTTTAAGCTTAGAAGGAACTCTTCATTCTTCTTATTGATTGGTCATTTTTAAGGTTTGAGAAATGTTGTTTTAGAAAATTTTGTAAATTATAGGCTGAAATGTAGATTTTAACTGGTTAAAAAAATTCATCTGTAAAGTAGAATAATTTTTATTCTAAAAATCAGTCATGTGTAGTAAATGCATTCAGCCATCATGGCAGGTAACACTGCTGGGTGCTTTGCCAAAAAATATTTATGTAACTTGAGAAGGTTGTAAGAAAGAAGGAAATAAGCCATGTAGATAAAATAATGTAGGTAATGGGTGTCAGACTCAAATTGCTCCTTTGAAACTGAAACTAAAGTAATATAAAATTGTTCTCTTCCAATTTAGACGAGTTATTTTAATTTATGTGGTGGAAAAATTATTCGATCACAGATATTTATTCCATCAAAGCTGAGTAGACAAAATTATTCATAATATTGTTGAAATGACAATTATCATAACTTCCTTATCATAAATTTTGAAAAACTATTTTTTAGCCAGTAATACAAAATCAGGTTGTTTACACATTACTTGATCTGTTTTTCCTCGATGTATACTAACAATTGTGTATTTGATAGTTAAATTTTTGTTAGTGAGAATATTTAATTGGATAGCAATGTATTGTAGAAATTGTATCGAAATTCATTTCTGGTTTCCCTTGGCTGATTATTTTTTATTTTTTCAGATATCATTAGAGAAAAAGGGGTTGAGAATGTAACAATAGATAGTTTAGTTAAAGAAATGACTCCAAAAGGCAGAGGTATTTCAAGTCATTACTTTTTTAGTATTTTGTTAGAAATATTGTAAATTCATTCTTGTTCTTTTGAAAGACATTACTATATCTAGAATATTAGAATGTACTTTTCAATTTTTGTTTTAATTGATATAGGTTTTAATCAATCTTTGAAATAATTAGTGCTTTAGGTGTTAAAAGTATGGAATGTGATAAATTTTAAATTGAAAAATCTTAAATTTATTATGCCGAAGAGTGTATTTAATTAATTTGAAATTTTTCTCAAAAAAAAAAAAATGAAAAATATCAATGAAGTAATTTTGTATTATGTGTAAGGATATTTTATTAAGATTTTATTTTTGTAATTTATTAAAATAATTCTACAGGAAGATGTCATTAATAAATTTTATTGTATTGAGTCATTATAATTCATTAAAATAAATCACTATATTTATCTATTAAATCAGTTTGGTTTTGAAAATTTTAAAAGTTTGTTATGTATCCATTCTGTATTTAAATAGTATCTTAGAATGAAAGTAAAGCTTTTCAGCATTCTTTACTTTATTTATTTCCACTAAATTCAATTAACCAGGCAATATTTGTTTTTTTATTCTACTATATGCATGATGCAGTTTTTATAATGTATTGGTTTTTGCAGCATAAATTATTGATTAAACTTCTTATATTCCTATTGGGGGAAAATTTATTGAACTAAACTTTTTTATACATTTCAAGGAAATTTAAAAATTTGACTCAAACTGATATTTATTAAATCAATGTATTTCTGATACAAATTGAATGGATATTACTTAAATTGTGTTTGACTACGTTATATATAAATATTATGTCTCTTGCTGAAAAAGTATTCTCAAGAATTGTAAATGTATGAAATCATGCTGTAAAAAAAAAACACATTTTTTTAAAAGTGTTTTTTTAATTATGTAATAGTTGTAAATAATTATTTGTTATTTATGATGCTTGTACAAACGAAAAATTAATTTATAGTAGATTTCTGTAAAATCAATGTTTACTATGATTAATAACATTGGATGATGAGAATAATTCTCTAAATCAATCATGGAAAAATTTTATTTCCTTTTATTTTCGTTTAGTCATTTTGAACTATTTAATTCTGGAATGTAGCAATGCTGTGCAATTCTAAGACAATAGTTTTGTATTCATTTTATTTTCTTACAATTATATTTCATTTTATTAGCACATAGATCAAAAAGTACTCTTGTGGATAGAGAAAAGAGGAGGGTATGATTGAATGTTAATTAAAAGACTTGATGAATGCAATTAAGCTGCAATATCTTGAAATGACAACCTACATGCACATTTTCCTTGCTGCTGAAAAACTTGCTTGAGGCATTAAAAAATGATAACACTTATTTTTTTTAGCTGTCTGAAAATTTTTATTAGTAAATTTAATTAAAAAATTTCCTTTGCTAGAAAAAATTATTGATAATTACGGGAAATGTAATGAAAATCGTCCTTTTCTAAAAGCTAATAAATGAAGCTGTAATTTGGTTAAGATTAAAATTTAAGACATTGAGTAAGTCCAGAAAATAGTGTACAGTGATAGATTATTTATTCAAAAAACACTACATCATATTTCAAAGGCTAAGTTATTCAGCTATAAATATTTTATGTAATGAAACTCAAAAAATGGGAGTGATATTATAGAACCATTTAACTGTCAGGACAGATTGTTTTGTTTACAAATATGTGCAAAATTTGAATTGGTTTGCTGCATTTTATTGTGGGTTGTGTACAATTTGTCTTGGAATCTTTTAAACAGTAGTATATAATTTTCATATTCAGTTATATATCTTACTCAATGTGCACGAAACAGATACAACAAACTCTATCATATCAAAATAAAAGATTAATTGCTTAAAATGTTTGAACAAATGATTTAATTTCTGATCAGTTTCCTATTTAATATTTTATTGATTGATAAAACCATTGGAGAAAATAAGCTATTCATTAGAGATTTTTGGATAAACTACAATATAATAGATGCTGTAGACAACATCAGTTTTTCTTCGAATGAAGTGAATGAGAAATATTTGAAAAGAATATGGAAGAATTCTAAGAAAAACTGTTTAGCTCTGGCAAAAATTTATTGTTGATGTTAATCAAAATATCAAACTAGCTAATGAAATAAGGTTGTATAATATAAAAAATGCACACAGTATTGAAGACTTATTGAAAGTTACAACTAGAGAGTGAAAGTCATTCTAAAGAGGATCTAAAGAAATCAGTAGAAGAACAAATACTAATTCAGGTAATTAGCATTCCTGAAAATGAAGAGCAAAATGAGCTTTCAATGGATTTTGTATAAAAAAAAAAAGTTTAGTCACTATAATAGGTGTGAGATCCACTTTATAAATTTCAGTTTATTATGTTAAAAGCAAAACAATTATTTAAATTTATTATTTTGTTTACGTGAATTTATTTATCATTGATTAATTTTTTGTCACCGTGAACTGAACGATATTGAAAAAGTATATTATTTTGTACGCTGTGGCAACAAGGAAGTGCTCGTTCTGTTTTGTTTAATTAACAGTATTCCATGAAAAAAAATTGTCATATAACTAGGTGAGTCTTGGACTCTAGTTGGCATGTTAATTTGTGAAATAAATGAGATTCGGCAGTATTAATAGTTTGGAGTATTAATTTTCAATACAAGAAACTTTTTTATTTTTACGACACCTGGCGTCCGTGACAGGACTATTAAGTGTCAGTATGTTTACATCTGTTAAAGGCTTCAAGAAAGAAGACCTAATTTATTTGTGTCAAGAGATCAATGAGGACTTACTGTTGAAGGTTACCATATCTACACTGAAAGATGTAATTTTAAACAATAAAGAATATAAAAATGATCCGGACTTTGTTTCAACCGTACTAGCCACAACTGTTTCTGAAAGGCAGAAAAAAGAAGAGAGAAAGCGCCAAAAAGAAGAAAGAGAACAGAGACAATATGAGTTGGATTTGACAAGATTAAACTCACGGACAGTTTTAGATACTCTAGATGATCAAACTCCAGAGTCGGGTAGTGTAAAAAAGAAATTTCACTTACCTAAGAATTGCGCCATTTTTCGGGAGATTTAAAGGACTGGTTGCCTTTTTGGAGCCAGTTCGAACATGTTCATAATGATGTTGATATAGCACCAGAAAATAAATTTCAGTATTTAGTGCAAGCAACCGTTAGCGGCTCACGCGCTCGGGAGGTAGTGGAAAGTTTTCCACCCACCAGCCCCAACTACGCCAAAGCTGTTGAATCTTTAAAATCCCGTTTTGGTCGAACTGATTTACTTATAGAATTCTATGTCCGTGAGCTTTTAAAATTGGTTTTACAAAACGCTTCGCAAAGTTCGACTGTTAATTTATGTACGCTGAATGACCATTTGGAGTCTCAGATTAGGGCATTAGAGAACACTTGGCGTAACAACGGATAAAAGCGCTGCTCTATTTCATCCTTTGGTTGAGTCATGCTTACCGGAAGATATACTAAGAGCCTGGCAAAGACTAAGAGGTCCTGATTTCAATCATAGTGCCGAACAACAAGAAAGGTTTGGTAGCTTACTAAAATTCTTAAAATCTGAAGTAGAATCAGAAGAAAGGATTTGTTTGGCAATGCAAGGTTTCGGTTTAAACAAAAAGAAAGACAATATTGGGTTTAGAAATAAGAAATTTGAACCAAGAGTAAAACAAAATAAAACACCCACCGCCTCCGGTCTTTTTACCAATCCACATACTCATGAAACCAAAAAGTCGTGTGTTTTGCGAGAAAACTCATCCCAGTGCAGACTGTTTTCCTGCACAAAAAATGAATTTAGATGAAAAACTTTAAAGGATTTTGAGGGAAAAAAAATTGTTGTTTTGCCTGTCTGGCTCCCGGTCACCCCGTCCGAAAATATCGTTCCTTTTTGAGATGTGTAATTTGCAGGAAGAAACATGTTCCCTTGATGTGCGAAACAAACAAGTCAGGAAAAAATGATTTCAAGAAGACGGAAGAAGCTGAAATTTTCAACGAGGTCAACATGTCCAACCTGAGTGTGGGTCCTAAAGTGTTTTTACAGACTCTAAAGTGCAAGCTCATATCAGATAAAAAAGAAAAAATCATGCGAATTGTTCTGGACACCGGCTCGCAAAAGTCTTATATTGTAAAGAGTCTTGCCGAAGAAATGGGATACGTTCCTGTAAAGAAAGAAACTCTCGTGAGTCTTGGACTCTAGTTGGCATGTTAATTTGTGAAATAAATGAGATTCAGCAGTATTAATAGTTTGGAGTATTAATTTTCAATACAAGAAACTTTTTTATTTTTACGACAATAGAAATTATAAATCAGCTTATACATAATTATTTTAAATTTTGTTAGAAGTTTAAAAGTTAGACGAGGTGTCATTGATGAAATGCCTTATATTGACAACTGCTAGCTGAATGAAACAGAAAAAAGCAAGCATTAGATGACTTCTTCACACAAAAATGTCAAATGAGAGATAACCTTCATCACAAACATAACTTCTTTACTCAAGCTTTTTTATTTTTATTTCCATGTGTTTTGTGAATAAAAATAGATATTAACATTAAATAAGTCAATAATTAAGTCTTTTTGGATATATATACTCACATATATATCAATTTTAGTTTTTTTTATACCAATTTCATTGTTACTTTTTCTAAAAATGAAACTTGAGAATTTCAAACTTTATTTTATTTACTGAACTCATATTTTCATTGAATTGCATCATTAAACAGGAGCAATGAAAATATAAATTTTACATTCATAATTTTTTTTATTTATTTATTTTACAATTTTTCTTTACTCATTTTTGTCATGAAGATGTGAGCTATTATCCTGGATGATTTTGTTCATATACATTGATATTTCATTCTGGTTCTGTTTTATGTATATTACACAACTTTCCATTATTCCATTTAGACTAAACCAATGCATTCTGTGCAAAGTTTTTAAACAAGATATAAATAAAAAAGGGGGCATATTTGATCAAGATATTGCCCTCCTGATTTATTTTAGATTTGAAAATAAGGCCCAACACTCTAAATATAACATTGCAATGATATTCATTAAGAAACTGATTTTTTAAAAAAAATTAATGAACAAAATAAGAGTATAAGTGTATAATTATTCTTAAGTAATTAGCAAAATGTTTACTTAAATGATTATAGTTTGCAGTATAAAATTTTATATAATGAACCTTATTTCTTATAAATATAAATGACATAAAATAATGCATCATACACTCCTTATTCAATATATTTTTCCAGAAAAATTATATTTTTGAAAAATGTTTGACTTTGCTTACCATGTGCCCTTAGGGGCTTACCTACTTCAGATAAGTACAGGCTTCTCGAACCCGAGGGACCTGAGTGATCTTTCCCTTTCCCATGGGGTTTACTGTCTTTGGTAAACACGGATGACATGCCCCCGGGATGCCCTAGCGCTCTTTCTCTTGTTGTTGACCCCTCTTCTGATCAAATTGGCATCTTTTTTCTATTTTTCTTCTTGGAGGGCTCATCTTCGGGTGAGTACAGGTGACCACATACCACATAGAAAGGCAAAAAAAAAAAATCTTTGTTTGGTTAAATTCTTATTTGCAGATTTCAAATGTAGTTCTTTTAATTTCTGTTTGGGGTTGATTTTGCGGTTGTTTTATGTTCGGTTTTCTTTGTTCCTTATTTTCTGTATTTACTTTTATATTTATTTCAAATGACATCAAGCCGAGTTACTGGCTCAACCCTTCCTGCAGTGTCTACACTGCCGAATCTGTCACCATCTACTGGTTAGTAGAGAAATCCAGTTCTCGAAAGTTCATAGTATATATTGAAAGCATGAGCATGAGAAAACATTGGTCAATCTAGACGATTGCAGTCATCCTATTGTGGTCGAGATTGCTGACATGGTTTGTTATTTATATAAAATGGGTTATATTGTTAAATTCTGTTGGATACCTAGTCATGTAGGTATCTTTGGAAATCATCAAGTGGACTCGGCTGCACGATCGGCGACGAATCATCTGCAACTTGCTGTCCCACTTGAGGACATACGATGTCACGTTTTAAAGAGTATTCATCAGGCATGGCAGGAATCATGGAATCTTCACCACAATATCAAGCTACACGTGGTGAAGCCCTTTATTGGAGAATGACCTGTTTGTCCAATGCGAAGAGCAGATGTCAGATTGACTCACCTTCACATTGGACATATTCGATTTACCCAAAGACATCTTTTATTTGGGGAGGGTGCTTCCGAGTGTCCTTCCTGCCATGTCCCTTACATGATCTATCACATTTTGATTATGTGTCCTGTTTTTAATCATCATCGTCGTAATTTTTTTCAATCATCAGTTTTAAACCTATTTGCTTTTTTAAAACACATTGGCCTTTTACACCAAATTTGAATTTTTAACTTTTAACCAATTTTACTTCCTTCTGTGTGTTTCCTGTTTAAAAAATATAGATTTTAATTCATTTTAACAAATGTTTGGCGCAGCATAGCCTACCTTGGCTCTTGCGCTATAAAACTTCACAGTCACTTACTTTTCTTACCATGTTATCTCTCTTCTAATTTAATAAAGTGTAATTCTGCCTGAAATATAACATGTATAATATAGTATTTGACATTAGTATAAGAAATTATGCTAAAATATTTTTGCCTGTTGAGTCAGTATCTCAAATTAGACCTTAGAGCTATATTGCTAAAGAAATATGCAGTTACAATTATATACATAATTATAATTTATATATTTTTTATGTTCTCAGTTAAAATTATTTTGTAATTACACACTTTATTGTATATAAATCTTATTCTATTCTACCCTTAAGCAATTTTTGTCTCTGTAATAAAGTAAAGCAGTCATCTCCAAAAGTTGTCTCTGATATAATTTTTTTAAAAATTTTTTTAATTATCTATTTATATATATATATATTTAATTTCAGAATTGGTACCTGATTCAGTGAAACGTGAATTGTTGCAAAGAATACGAAGTCATCTGGATCCAATGTCTGCTTAAATTATTGTAAATTTTATATGTAAGAACTTTTGTGAAAACTGTGTGTTAAAGATAAAACTTTTTATTGAAACATTTTTACTTCACTTCAATGTTTATTGTGTTCATTAAATACTATAAAATATGTTATTTGTCTGTTTCTATTGCTCAAACATAATTTCAATATTATAATTTAAAAATATATGAACTATATTGTCAATTTCACATTTTAGGCTTAGATTTACAAGGTTGATATGAAGTCAGATTTTTAATTAACATAACGTAATATTAAAGTTACTTTCAATGTACATAACTCTTAAAATAAAGTTTTAAATAAGGGGTATTAAAATTCGCAAAATATTTAATAGTTTTCAATTTTGTTAAAAACTCTTTATTTTTTAATATTTTCATTCAATAAAAATTAGAATATATTTATATAAATTCATTTTGAGTATTTCCATAGAAGTTTAAAAAGGGTCCGTTTAAAATACTATTTGTGCTTCACAAACCACTAAACTGAAAAAACTTATTTTAAGAGAAAGGAATAGTTATACAAACAATTTTAATTAAAAACATTAAATAGTTTGGAAAACTGCGCCTTATTAATATTAAACATTTCTTTAAGTTATGTGTCTCATCTCCCATTGTTAATTATTTGCTTTTTTAAGAAAAATTGGCCTTTCACACTATATTTGAAGTTTTTACCAAATCTTATATTTGTTTCATATTTTTTAAAAATTAATATAATTTTCAATAATTTTAACAAATGTTTGAAAATTCAATGCATTGCTTGCTTGAGTTCTTGTGCCATTAAACTCGGTGGTCACTCGCTTAAAGCATATGTTTTATTTTGATAGTCAGGTTCTCTATAAATGATTTCTTTTGCAAATTGACACCATTTGATTTGTAATTAACATCAAAACATTAAAATTTGGTTAACTAAATATTTACATGTTTGTTTATAATATTATGTCTTGAAATACGGCATATTTGAATGTGAATAATGAATGTCAATGAAGATATTTGTTTAAAGCAAATTTACATTTAAAATCTGAGTAAAAGAATTTATCTGAGGCATTAAATATTTTGTAAAAAGCATTAAAATTTTTCAAAATTGTTGACATAAAAATTAGTATGTTCTGAATGATTGAATAACTTACAAAATGGTTTCATGTAACTGATGGAACTCAACAAGATTTCAATTACATATAACCTTTTGCAAACTATAAATGAAACTCAATCATGCAATGAAAAATTAGTTGTGACTCAGTTATATAAAAATATTTTAATTATTCACAAATGCTATTAGGGTAATCTAATCGCATAATACACTATTCAATAATTTTTCATTTTTGTATTCTCTATGTATAAATTTTAATTTGTAATAGTTTTGTGATTTTGAATTAAAATGTAATGCAGTAAGTAGAAAGAACAAACTAAAAAAAAATTTTTTTTTTTTTTTGAATAATTGAAATAGAATTTTGGAAATGATGTACTCTGTGTTTCTTTAAAACATAAATTTTCTCCTGTGTAATCGCTTACTATATTTAATAAGAGTTACTTTATTTTTAATTTCTGCAATTAAATGTATGAATTTATTTCACAACTAATAAATTAATTACAGAGGAAAGAATAGAGCATGTATCAGCATGAAAGTGTATTTAAAATTTAATTTTTTTTTTTTTTTTTCAAAATTATTAGCATTTTCATATGAAAAGTAAAACGATTGCTTTACAGTTATATAAATATATATATATTTATATAATTGTAAAGTATAATTGCAATTTTTTCTCATTTGATTTTAACTAAAAATTATATTTAGTAAATAAGGCAAAATATGAATATCAATCATGAACCTGAAGACAAAAATTAATGTTTTTCATACAGAGTTTCATTGTCATTAGCCACACTTAATTACCTATGTCCAAAAATGCTTTTGAAATTTTCAAAATGAGAAAAAAAAATTAAGATAAAGTTATTTGCAATTAGTTTAACCTAAAATTAAGCTTTTATTAGCAATTTTCAAAATTATTTGGACAATAGTAATTAAAATAGCTCTCTATTCTGTATATGTGCTAGATTTTTGCCTTTTTTTTTTTTTTTTTTAAATGTAAATATCTCATTCTTACCTTTTTGAATTTTTGTAGAATGTAATATTTTTCGTTTTCATGTAGTTGGCCATATTTTATGTTAGAAACAAGCTTGACATACATCTAAAAATCATCTGAAACATTTGTGTAAATAACAAAAAGTTATTTTTAAGGAAATATATATTATCAAATCTTAGATTTAATAGAGTGACCTGTTTTGCATTAGTGTAATAGAATGGGTAACATTAATTATATTTTAAACACACATATTTGGAACATGCTTAGAAAAATATGCACTTCTAGTAAAATTTTATACATTTTTTAAAAAAAATCTCTTCGATCTTGTAGCTACAATAACAACAATCAAATAGTTAGCGAGCACTAGTCATTACAACACTTTTTGCTCAATCTGATTTTTTGATAAATAGACATGAAATTTATTAAAAAGTTAACCAAGCATATTAAAATGTGCATAAAACGCACGTGATTTTTCATGTCAGTACTTCGTTACATTGCTAGGCTTATAGCAGTTCTTAAAATAGCTTTTTTTTTTGC
>BMAW01006747.1:55471-70977 GCA_019974015.1 Nephila pilipes
AAAATGAAAAAAAAAAGAGCAGAGATTTCAGTTGATTGAAAATGATTTTTTTTTTTTTTTTTTTTTTTTTTTGAACCATTCCCTCAAACGGTTTTTTACATACACATATATGCTGGGTAGATCAGTATATATACATTTGAGAACATAAAGTAGTAGCAATGCAGTTTTTTTTTACATAATTATTAGTAGATTATAATTATATCATTTTTTAAAATTTAATATTACAGTTAAATTAATTTGGATAATTTTAAAGATTTTTATGAAGAAGAGGTTTAAAGAAAAAGAAAGATGGATAGCGAAGTTTATTTATAGACGATTTAATTACATACGCTTTCACATAAACTCGTCTTGATTTGGGGGAGGGGGAGGAATTGCTCTTGAGAATAAAGTCGATTGATTGATTGGCCTTTTTGAGATTGAAGCAGTTTTTCTTATGTCTGATCAGCATCATATTCTAACTATATTTAATTGGAAAATTTCCAGGACTAAAGGATATAGATGAATTTAAAAACACCTTTGTCTATTTTAATTAGTAGAATCTGCCTTTCTAGAATAGAGATCTTATCAAACGATATTTCCCTAGAGTACCTATAAAACAGTACATATGAACTATTATCTGTCGTTAATTATCAAAATAGGATGAAAATTATATGCAAATTTTCATCCCAACAAACAGTTTTCAATTTAAGAAACAGCCTAAATATCGATGCTATATCCTATTGAACAAGCAAGAGGAAAGGGAATTATAAGCAAACAATTTAGGTCATTACCCACAAATATATTTTTTAATCAAGAAACAATACAGAGTTTGCTTCTGCACATCGCTTGTAAATTAATGAGTAAATAATTATTAATGCGTGCAAAATCACTTGTTCTTCCTCCATTTTAAAGGTAAATGGTATTTTATTATTATTTATTTCTCCGTTTTAACTTGGTTCAAGTCATCCAGGAGCTGTTCAATAAATTTGAGGCTCTTAAAGATGGATCTAGGAACATCTGAAGATTTCTGGGTTCCATCATTAAGTGATCAATAAACAGTGTTCGCAGCTTTTTTGCAGAAGATGAAACACTTTGACATGTTATTAACCTGGAAAACATGTACTTTAAAGAAGATCATTACTGCTCCTCATCCTTTATATATCATTCCATCTATGCAAAAATTTTCGTAAAGTTTAAAAGGAACATACTGAATTCCAAAATGACTTCAGAATGTAAAAAAGAGGTCGAGGTGTTCTTTCAAGCTTCATCGTTATTATTAGATTACATTTTTTTTAAGAAATGCATCAAAAATATTCCTTTCTCAATTAATTTCCAGGACATTCTTTTGTGTCCTTTATTGATATTATCAATTTATTAATTTTCCTATCCGATACTTTTCTCTAATATTTGAGGATAGTAGCCTTTGTTGCTTTATATCCCACGAAACCAAACAATCAATTGATTCTCCCATATTCGTTCAGAATTTACAAAGCTTTACTTTTATTTTCTAGTAAAATTAAAGCTTAAGTTAGTGTATTTCATATGTATTTCTAGCAATTTACTGTATAATTTCTTTCAGAACCGTCTCTGTATCATTGCCGATTGTTCGCTATATTGCTTCAGTGTGACATAAACTAAACGATTGTTTGAAGTGCTTCCAATTTTCCCTAGAGAAAATGTTTGACACAAATGAAAGTTATTTAATTAATTTTAGATTTAAAAATTATCCATAATAATCATTATACTCCCTCATCCTCCCACACAATGCACAGGTGAATCACACTTGATATAGGTTTACCTGAAAAATATTAATAACTTGAATCTGGCAATACAAAATACAACCTGCGCCACCTGTTTGATGTTGTGCCTCTATTGCGCATGCGTTGATCATCTTTCCTATCTGAGAATCACCATCCTGTATCAAGGGAATGTGAAATCATCATGTCGCGGAGGAGGAGAAGGGCTGTGAAAGCGAAGGAAACAAGTGAGTAAATTAACTTTTTCTACATTTTTAATCATTAAAAAGTGTTATTTATTAAGAGGATTATCATCGTGTGATGTTGAGAAATACAAAAGTTTCGTTTTTATCTTTCAAATTTAGAATTCTTAAGACTGTAAGCGCAAATTGCGAAACCCTGTATGGTGATGCGATCGTAACTGATGCGAAACATGTCTAAGATAAAAGAAGAATGTTTTCATTTTTCGCTATTCACGTTATTTGATCAATAACTGCGCATCTTTTCTAAATGAGGGATCTTTCATTTGATGCAAATGTTCTAATTTTTAATCAACTCTTTTAACCGATTCTTAAGAATTTAAAGATGACTACCATTATCTAGCAAGTATGGGTGCACCCTAATCTAATAATTTCCTTTCCGCTTATGTTAGAGACTATCTGACGTTTAAATTATGACTGGCGAAAACTGTTTTCATTATTGGGAGCGGTACAAAATATTTAAAATTAATTGCCTATTAGCTCTGTTGTAATTTGGGTATGGACGTAACCACCTGTTGTACGAAAGGAGATGGATCCCTCCTCGTTGAGACCTAATAACTGATTGAAGCACATGTCTGTTTGATAAGATAGTGCAAACAATATTTGAAATTTGATTGATATTTTGATTTTATGTATTCTGTTATGAAAATCAGTGTTACTTTTTATGGTGAATTACACATTTTTATGAAGGATTTTAACAAGCTTTTGATTAGGCATAGTACAATACAGTTTTATTTTTCAAGTATAGCTTGAGAGATGTAATAAATGGTAGTAGAGATTAAAAAAAAAAAAAAATTGTATTATTATGCTATAGAATTGTAAAATTTAATTTTTTTAAAAATGTATATATGAAACTTACTTTAACATTAAAAATTAATTTTGGTAAAAAGTTAAGGTGATAAAGCAAATGTAAGTTGGCCACATTTGTTCTGACTTAGTGGCCAGGATATACTATCGTCCTATACTGTCTTTTAGTATCCTAGCTAATAATAATATGTAATCTGTGCACATCAATGTGACTATTTTACACAAAAAACATATCAGTCCACATTGATATTCTTTGATATGTAATCATTGCACATCAATGTTACTATTTTACACAAAGGTATACAGGTTTTGAATGCAAAATGTAATTGCTTTATTACAGTGTCAAATATTTGAATTGAAAAAGCAATCTTTTGGTGTATACATTGATGAAAATTAAATAAAAAGGAAATGAATATAAGATATTCATAAAGCATGAAATCAGAAAATCCTACTAGAATAAGTTTAGTTTTATAGCAACTTCTTAAAATCAAAACATAACACCAAAAGGAATTGTTACTAAAATTTATTCATTCTTCAGAAATATATAAGAAAGATTTTTTTAAAAAAAAGTTTTAAGAAGATGCTATTAAACTAATTCTTGTAGGATTTTCTGATTCCTATGCTTTATGAATTTATGAATATCTCACATTCATTTCCTTTTTATTTACTTTTCATCAATGTATACACAAAAATAAATGTATTATGATTATTATTATGACAAATTCTTTATTAGTTTTATTTAAGATGAGCATGCTTATATATTTTTTCCAATGAGTGTGTCCTGATTTACAATTTTTGAAAGAAAGTCAAAGGGTAGGTGAATTATTATTTTTTAATTTTTTTTTTTCTTTTGTAAAGTTTTTGAAATTAATCTTAAGTCAAAATATAGTCAGCTATAAAAATGTGTATTTCAAAATGAAATAGAAAATTGTTTGTGAGAGAATAATAGTGTCATCAATAATAATTTACAAATAAGAATGTAAAAAATTTCAAGTTTAATGAAAGGAAGATTTAACTTTTATATTATTATAACATTAAAGTAAACATTATATGGAAAAATTATGGGCATTGAAATCCTTGATGAGGAAACTGGTATTTATTTTTTCAAATACAGGTTATTTCTCCAAATTCTTAATTAATTTTATCTGCCTTCTTCTCAATGGTATGATGGTGGTATCTTAACCCTTTCGCAGGCATGAAGTTAAAACATATTTTTTTATGATAAAATATGTGATAAAAATAATGTTCCCACCTTCTGTAAACATTATTTGGTCCTTAAAAAATTTCAGATCAGGAGTGTTTTTCCTAGGGAGTGACTAGACAATTGTTAATGCACTTAAGGCATTTAGGTTACCTGTTGCGACAAAATTAACTGACTATATCATACAATTTTTTATGAAAACTTAATATGGATGCATGTAAAAAATTTTAAAAAAATTAAATATAACAACAATAATATAACAATTAAGCCTAAATTACAGTACAATATATACTTTTATCACTTTATTTACTAAAAAATATATTGAAATTATCCATATATTAGAAAATGTCCATCCCCATTTTAGTAGTTAATTTTACTGTGGAAATAAATATGGCAATTAATTAATTTCACTGACTTATTTAATATGGAACTTTTCAAAGCAAGTAGGACCAACTGTTTGAAAGCACAATTGTACAATGCTGGTCTGACACAGCCATGAATGATGAACATCTTTTCTTGTGCTGCAAAGAGCACATCTTCTGTATAGACCACCTTCTTTTTTTATTGGAACATGCTTTACATTTTCTGTATGCTCATCTATGGGAACATATGCCTTGATCTTTTTCGCTGGAATAGATTTTGAACTAAGACTTTGTCTCTTAGGAGTTTTTTTTGGAACCCATCGATAACTGGACTCAGATAACTTCTCGCCTAAGATCTTTCATAGTTATTAAAACCATGCATTTATTTGGAAACATAGTGTAAAGGATGTGTGTGCTCAGTTGTATGCATGTGTATGCATACAACTGAGATATCAAGAAAGTGAAAAAATAATATCTTCCACCATTTGTAACTTTTCCTGTCAATCTCGTATAAGCATTTCAAATGGTCAATGAATGAATGTCTTTTATTGAAACCTGTCTTGTCACATGTTTATTTATACCTTTCTACTCAAAAGCCTCATATGGTTCTTGGTGCGCTCTCAAATAGAGGAAGAACGATACATCCAAGGTCAGTGTCATGTGGTGGTGTGGTGTGGTTAGAGGTGGCTGGACCCTCTACCCACCTCTAAAAGCTTTTCAGAAACCTAATAAAAATCCATTGTTTTGATTGTACATTTGTTTAAATTTATTCAGGTGAAAGGCATATATACATTTGATTGTCAAATGTTTTGTACAGTTCAGAAATTTTATTTAAAATAATTAATAGATATCGTGCTGCCATTTGTATTGATTTTTGTGCCTTTTTGTTTCAATTAGCAGATGTGGTTAGAATATCTAGCCACTGCCCACAAAAGTTTTGATAGTCTTGTTCACAGACTCAATTGCTAGTGCTATTTTCATTGAGTTGTTGGTTCAAGCCCTGATTCTTCTAAAGACCTGCAATGTATTGGGGCTGATGCATGTTAAATCTGGTAAAAGTACCAAATCCTCTTGTTGGCATAGTGTGAGAGTTTGGAGAGAGTGGTGCTAGCTCGGGTGTCATCATCTTAATCACTTGACTGAGGTTCAAAATTACTTTGTCTGGTGCCAATAGCTCTAGTGCTGCTTCTCAGTGTGGCATTAATAAACAATCACTCACTCTTCATAGTGACACAATTGGGGGGGGGATAAGAGGAGACATCTCTCCTCTGGTACAGAATTGAGGCACAATAAATTTTGTCATTGCAAAATTATAGATCAAATGTTTTCCGATTCTTAAATACACTAAAAGGTAAATAAGCATTTTAATTCTCAGTCAATCACTCCATATATTTTGATCAACTAATTGATAAATTTGCTGCAGCAAAGGTGAGAAATTATCTTTAAAGCAAAGAATATTTGAAAGAACCTTTTATATTCATAAATATCATGTCCTATTGGTGCTGTCTATTTTCTTCTGAGGAAACCTTAAATCATGTTCTCACGACTGAGAGGTTTTAATCTCAAATTCTTAGTAACTGTATCACTTACATATGATCTGATGGAAGTACTGTTTAAAAATGAATGAAAATTTTATTTATCTGACCTAGAATTATTCTACAAAGGTAGTCTGCATTTATCATTGTCTCTTCTGGCATTCTTCATTACTATTGATAGAAGATCTCATATACTAACAAATTCTCATACCAAATCTTATTTGAACTTATTGAATGTCTTTAGAATAATATTTGTTAATGAAATCAAACTTGCAGTTGTGGAATCAGATACCATGGATTGATCATCAGATACCATAATAATTGGAGCTTGTTGGTTTTAGATATATCTTGAATTTGTGAATTTTAGAAAAAATTCTTCAGAAGGTGAGAAAGTCTTTAGTGTCACACAAAAAATTTTTAAATTCGAATTTCAATAGATTCAATTTCACAACATCATTCTTTGAAGAATATTTTGATAAGGATTTGGAATTCCTATTCAAGAATATACTAACTTTCTGTTTAAGTTCTTGATTATTATCCCTTTCATATTCAGCTGCTTCAAAATCTGCTTCATTTTTAACTATATTTTGAGTATCTTCGAAAAGTAAAAAGGATATTTCATTTGAGTTTCATCCAAATGCAAAAAATTGTCCAATTGTGTATTTAATTCATGCAGTTTGTCAGCATCCTGAACATCTGTTTCAAGTATCACCAAGTTTTGTGCCAAATTATTTGCTGTAATCGTAAATGAAGTTCTGAAAACTTCCATTTTGTCTGTAAAGCATCCATATCTTTTAATGCAATTTAAATTCAAATGCAAATATTATTTTATAGAACTCATCATATTAAAGTGTCCTGTCAAGGATGCCACAAAAGTTGAAAAGTTTTATTCGAAAAAATAGTTTGACAATTGATGAATGAATTTAGCAGGACCTTTTAATAAATTACATCAAATATATAAAATGGCCACAATAATTTAATAGATAATTACATTTCCAAATAATATTTAATTGTATAACATCACATCCAAATACTATAGAACACTAATAATTGCAATATTCTTAGAATACTAATAATTCTTCAAAAAAAAAGAAACATTCTCAAGTATTTGAATAAATTATTATGTCAAAAAAAATCAAATTAAATTAAATGTTAAAATTGAAACAAGCGATAAATTATAAAAGTAGACTCTGCCCAGATATTAAAATTAAAGCAACTGGTGTTTATAACATTAAATATTTCTTAGTTATATGTATGATAATTGTTGCTATAAAAAATAAAATAAATATTTCCACTTTAATCTATTTTGAACTCTAATGATTAATTTATGTTATTATTTCCCCTGTCTCCTGATATAAAAGCTACATATGATTTCAGAGTTATTCTGTATTAAATTATGAGTCCTATACATGCATTTGTATCCCATATATGTTTTTTTAATATATATATATATATATATACCATTTTTATTAAGCTAATTGCATTCGGTGTAGAGTGTAAGCTGAAATTTTAAATCATTATGACTGTTGAAATAAAATATTTCCTCGGAAGAGGCTGATGCAGTTTTATCATTTAAGTTCTGATTTTGTCTTTTTTTTTTTTTTTTTTTTTTTTTAAATTTTAAACTTGAATCTTTGAAAATTTATTTTGATTTTGAATTGTTCAATAATTTAATTTTTAAAAATAACAATCAAATGAAATGTGCAATTTTTAAAAAGTTTATCCTTCATTCATTTGCTCAAATATTGTATCAATTTTTTATTATTGCTTAACATCCGTAACAATAACATTATAGAATCAGATGAAATTTAAAATTTTTATTAAGTATCCCTGTGGCATTTGGTCATACTTGATTTGAAGTTTTTCGTACAATAGATTGTCCAGAAATCTGAGTTCAATTAAGTTATCCATGTAATAATGTCAGAAAGGATAATGTATCAATAGTTTTCTTTTTCCATTGAGAATTTAAATGCATGTGTAATATACAATTTTGCAAAATTAAATCAATTAAATAAAAACTATTATTATTTTTTAAATTATCACAAATTGTAAATCATTGAAAAGAGCTTAAAAAAGTTAGGTTAGAAGATATGATTCTACTCTGCAAAAATAAACTGAATAAAAATATTAATAATTTCTTTAAATTTTGCTTATAATACAATTATTTTGTTCTATTATTCAAAATTGTGACAACCATATGATTTCTGTAGTTTCTAATTGAATGAATCGATATACATATTAATTTGAATGAAAATACAGTGATTGGTTGGAACTAGAAATTCTTAGTCAGATTAAATTAAAGTAATCAATTCCTAGAATATATTATCATTTTCGATATTCTATCAATTTGTTTTCATCTACTGATAATTGTGGTAAATAAGTTCACAAGTATAAAATTTAGTTATATATATATACACACATTCATAAAAAGCACAGAGTAACCAAGTTTTAAAAAAATAATAAATTTAAGAATTCAGTTTAGTGTTAAAATGTATAGGTTCTTTTAATATGTAACTTTTTCCAATTTCTTAATTAACATGTATAAATGCCCATTTATCTTTAGTCTAGATGTTTTTTAATGTTTATTTACCTTGATAACCATATACACCATTTTCTTGTTTATAATGGTTATAACTGTGGGTTACGAAATGTCATTTATGGAGTTTTTTTTTCTTAAGTATTACAACTTGTTTTACTTTTTAGAATAAACAACCAACTTATAGACTGAAAAATATAAAACGGACAACTTAAAACCACACTTTTTTATCATCTGTTTTCCTGTTAGGACTGAAAATAAATTTATATATAACCCCCGAAAAATGAACCAATATAAATAATGTCCACATTGGACGCCCTCTCCTTTAATTTTCTGAGACGATTTCACCGACGCGATTACAATTTTTTAGGAGTATTCTTGTGTGTGTGTATTTTTTTTATAAGTATCATTAGGGAAGAGCGTACAGTTACGGGGAAAAAGGAGGGGAGAGTCAGGGAGGAAACATTGTCTGTGTTGGAGACAAAGTGGATACGCAGGTAGAGAAATCTCGGAATTTTTCACCTGACAACTACGTTGTCACGTAACGGGATAAATCCACACTCTCACGAACGTCATGTTTGGAGGGTGGTTTGGAGAAATTTTGCCCGACTCACACATATGCAGGGTTGCCAGACGATGGCCGTTGTGTGTGTTGGCGACTGGATTCATTGATATGTGAAGGAAAGGATATTTCTTTGCGGGTTTTGGAAGAAAGAATAGAAACAGTCTTCGATTTTTTTTTATAGAAAACAGGCTTCGAAATTTAAATGTTTCACTTTAATTATGTTATGATTTACTTTGACAAATTTCATAACTTGCGAGGGTGTTTCACATTCAGTTGTATACAGTATTAATAAATATTTATTTTTTCATTTAAAGTGATTAAAATTTATTCGGCATAAAAATAAAAGTGCGTGCTTCCTTTTTTTTACTATTTAGTATTGTTAAAATATTTCTTACATTTCGATACACGTGATAAAAAAATTCATTTTAAAATGGCGTTTAATAAGTCCAAGACTTTAAAATTCCTTTAAAAATAACAATAGTTGAATCACTGGGATCTTTCACTCATAGCGACTTAAAAATATTGCATACATAATTCAAGCTTTCGTTACAGACAGTATTTGTATTTTCATGCGTAATATATCAGTTTCAAACATTTTATGATGTTCTTAATTTAATAATTTTATCAATTCGTAGATATTTCTTTTTATTTATGTACAAAAAAAATTACGTGATAATTTAAAAGTCGTTATAATATTACATTAATGAAGATTGTGTTTCTTACAACGTTTTCTCGATTTGTAACTGAAATTGTGGATCGAAATCAAAATCTTGGTGCTTTCAATTGATATTAATTTTTTAGATTACCAATAAAATTACTGAATATCGAAGTAATTTGTAGCATGTAATTGAATGAGTTTTTGTTTTATTTTCTTACAAATTTTTATATATATATATATATATATATATATATATCAGAAAAAGGGATAAAAAAATCAGAGAATCTGAAATTTAAAACCTTATTATTTATTTATTTATTTTTTGAATTTACGAAAATGGAGAATAATATTATTGAATGTTGCAACAGATTTTAGACTGCTAAATTGGGTTCTTCTAGAATTATAGGCCTAGCTATCGCCATATAAAAATTTGTGTTGACACCATCTAGGTATTCATCGAAAAGATTTTTTTTTAGTGAAGCAAGTACAGATGATAACAATGTCAAAAGGAACCCAGCTATAAAGGTTGTGATTTTGGTAAGGGAAAAAAATTCGATAATATTTAAGAAAATTATATAATTATCCACTAATATAATTTAGTTAATTCATAATAAGGATAATTACATGCAAAAACTGAATTTTTGAATTTAAAGAACAGGTTAATTAATATGTTCTGTTAAATTTTACAGCAATGAATCTTAAGCATTTAAAATGTATTCTAATCAGAAATGAGGACTTACTGAATGACCCTCGTATTATCAAAGTCTAGCCAAAGATTTTTGCTAGATTATCGATTATAAGTGAAATTATAAAAATGTAAAGATGAATTGAAGAAGATAAGATGGGAAAACATAAAATCGTAATGAAATATTTTCTCAGTCGAACACTAATTAAATACTACTGAGGACTAGTCTCATAATTTCGTATAAAATCGTAATGAAATATTTTCTCAGTCGAACACTAATTAAATACTACTGAGGACTAGTCTCATAATTTCGTGTAAGAATATATAAAAAATTATAAAATGAATAATTTACTAGAGGTAGATTTTATTTATATATATATATATATATATCTTTTCGCAGATCTCCGAATAATGTATTTTGTTTATAAAATTAGATGTTTTATTAATATATTGTCTCCACTTTTTTGTTTTCTTCTATAGTCACTAGACCGAGGTTCAAAATTACGAGGTCTGTCGCCTATAGCCCTCGTCTTGTTTCTAGTGCGACGTTAATAAAATAAACCAAATTTTTTTTCTCTCTTCTATATTAAAAAAAAAAAAAAATTAAATGCTTGTTTGTTAGATTTTCTGTCATCAAATTTTATTCTAAGTGTGGAAGAAAAAACAAAACAAACTTTGGTATTAAAAAAAAAGAAGGGGGGAAAACATTTTGTTTTGTAAATGGTACTTACTTCGTTTCAGTGCAGCCTTCAATTTCAAAATGATCATTAAAGAGATACATATTTAAGAAAGATTTTTTACGTCAATTGAATCCCCTATCCACTCCCCCTTCCTCTGTTAAATCCTTAGCATAGACAGCATCCCATTCTTCTTGTTCTCATCTCTTCATAGCTATCTCAAGGCGGTGTGTAGCTTTCTCACTGGATGGTCCTTTTTCATTAAGGTCGTTGTCGCAAGGGTCATGTTCATCGATGACTGGCAATTTCTCTGTCCGTCAGTATTTGAATTGCCAGTGTACTTGCAAATTTTGTAATGACATTACTGTTCTTTTTTTTATGTCGATATTGTATATCCATTTCACATTCCTTAACTTAGCTTGCTAATTTGCCGACTGGAATGCTTTCTGTTAACCGATGTTTCGGTTGATAGGTTAACTACAATTATCCGTAAATTCAATTTCCGAGTATGGTAAGAGCGACCCTAAGTTTAAAGCTTTAGTTGAGTAACAGGGTTTATCGCGTGAGAGCCAAATCTGGCTAAGCTACGCCAAACGTTCATTTAAACTGCTATCTAGACATTAAAAAGAAAAAGGTAAACATTTGATTTCAAAAGGAGGTCGAAAATAGAGAAGGCTCGGATATCCAAAAGTCACCGTGTTATCAAAGAAGCATAAGCTCATGGGGAAAAATTGTAGTATCTCCAAGTCATGATTACATGCCTTATGAGACACTTAACCCTATTTACTTCTGTCTATTAAGGGTTTAAATGCTTACATAATAATCAATGAATAGAAAGTCACACAGAAATGATAACCAGGTTTTTACATTCATCAATGAATGAGAAAACTCAATCTTAGGGTTCTCCCTCCCGCCATTTTGTTATGTAATCATCTGGAATTTCGACTTTAATTCTCTTATCTTTACTATTTGAGTCTATTTGAATTGCTTTTGTGGATTATTTTTTCTTCCATGTTTTTTTTAAAATTAAAAAATTTGCAAACGAATCATTAAAATGAAGATAAAAATATTTTAAAATCGGAGGGAAAAGTAATTCAATGAAACATTCACTTTTCGCTCTTCACATGCATTTTATTGCATTTAAATAGATCAAACAGTAAAGATGTGACAATTAAAGTCGAAATTCATAGGATTATCATTGGCTGGTAAATCAAAGGCCTGCCGTTGACGGAGCCTTAACCTGCCTCTTTCCTGTGGTAGAGGTCCTTATAGCGATCACATCTAACGTTTAATGTAACATAGCCACAATATTTACTTTACCAGAAAGTCTTTAGATTTATGGCGTAGATTCAAATCCTTGACCCATTGTATCACACTTTCTGTATTCTGCTCCTAGAAGCTTTTATCAGTAAGGGTATTTGTGTCTGACATAGAATTTCAGTTCACCATCTTCACTGTTAACTCATGTTAAATGTTTCTTGCTTATATAGCATTTTTCTCAGTTCTGTTAATTATTCTTCAATAATTTATTCTTATCTACATGGGCCGTTTCAGTATACTAGAGAGATTTTCAATGCAACCAAATACATTTCAAGTCCCCTAAGTATTTTATGGAAGGAGCTTATGCCCAGCGTGTCTGAAAGTAGGTAAACTTGTGAGGGGATCCTAAGTTAAAAACCTTTTTAGTTGATAAAGAAGTCCAATATCACCTTATTAAATCTCAGCGTTAATCTATCCTTATTTATCTCTTGACTGCTATTTAAGCATTTTCATATTTTAAATTGCTTTATGTAAAGTTTTGAAAAGAACGGAATTCATGCATTGCAACTAAATAATTATTAAATATTATTTCAAACTCTTAAAATTAAATCTAACAATAATATATGCAATGGAATGGAAATTTGATTATTCATTCATTTACTCATTACTTTATTTATTTGTGAAAAGAATGTACGGCAACCATTTTCTAGTTGACTAAAACAGCTTTTAGGTTGAATTCAATATATTTTAGTAAGGATGGTGATTGCACTTTTATTTCTCTCTATTAAAGTATTTATTTTAAAAAGCATTTCTGAATAGATGTTAAAAGTAACAAATTGTTCATAATTTTAAAAATTTCAGAACACCAAAATTTTACTATAATTCGAAATTTTTCCGCATTGTTTTTGATATAGTTAATTAACTCAGAAATGCAATTTTGTAACTAGAGATAAGTATTCACATGTTTTGTATCAGTTTTTAAAAAATTACCGAAGATAATAATCAGGAGATACAAAAACTGTATATAATTTTTTTAATGAGAAAATCAAGTAGAATTTTTCAAAAATGTTTTCTTTTATATATATAATTTGAATTCCTCCCTTCGTTTAATTTGTGTTTGCAAATGAACGAATGAACAATGTTTCAATGTTTGTATAGCTAATCTAATTTAGTTAAATTTCTGATCAAAGAAAATATATATTACGTGTTTAGTTTCTTTGATTAACTTCTTTTGATTTTTTCTTTTCTTGGTTTCATGTTTTCATTTTTCTTATACAACAGGTAGCTTTCATTTAAATATTCTTAATGTTTTTAGTCAAATGAAACTATGTAGAACTCAGATCATTATTTATTTAAATATTGAAAATAAAAAATTTTTAAAAGAATCTTTCTTTTTCCTCCTTCCATCTTTCTTATGTTTGATCACAGTTATACTTGATTTGGTCTAAGCCACGAACCCACATTTCATTCTTTTCCAAATAGCAACACTTTTGACTTATTCTTTACTTTCGTCATAAACATTAAAAAAATACTATTTCATGATAATATAAGTATTAAAATTTAAAAGCTCTAAAAATTCCTCTAAGCCTAAATCATGTACCTTTATTCATGATATCGTAAAATATATATTTCTTAAACATCTATAATATAATAATAATTGAAAGAAGATTCATGTATATGAATAAATCTTTAATTGTAATTCAAATGAAAGCAGATTTAAAATATATTAAATTGAATGAAATATATAAATTGAAAAATTCAAAGATATATTATGTGTGTGTTTTATATTATAATTTAATTACTATTATTGATTTTGATATTATATTGCTCTAAAAGGTAGTGAATAATGTATTGAGCAACCGCGATCTATTTTCTTTTATTAAAATCGTGTTGAATATCTCTCAGATAAATATGTAATATATTTTAATGTTTTCAAAATTGCTTTTAATAATACATCTTAGTCTTTATAGCTTCTTTATCTTGACAAATTCTTTGAAACTGGACCTCGTTTTTCTGTTATTTTTAACATTATTATTACTTTAAGTTTCCTCTCTGTATTCTTTTCTTATTATTAGGCGCAATTTTAATTATATAAGTTCAACATTTTCAAATTTATGTACATTTTTAAAATGACTTATTTCAAGTTTGTCTCTTTAAAACTTAAGTTTTTAGAATAATGCTATATATTAATTTAATATTAATATTATTAAGGTTTATCGATATATTTAAATCGATTTTTTTTTATAATTTAATAAATGAATAAAATGTTTGGCAAAAAATGAATTGGGAATTTTCTGATATTATTACTTACTTAACATATTGTTTTACATGTACTATTGTTACATTTTTTTTTTTTTTAATTTTTTGATAATTCAATATTTCTATTTTTAAATGTTTGGTTACTGTAAGTTTATTTTGAAAATTAAGTTTTTTCATATTCTGAGAAATTTCATGTAAATTATGAAGGTATTATAGTTTAAAAGTCCATTTATAACATGCCTATCCTCTAAGATACATTATTTTTAACGGAACCTGTAAGAAATAGCGATAAAGCAGTGCCAGAGTACATTCCAACTACACCTTCTATGTTGCCTTCTTGTTGTCATGGCAACAAGTGGACTGTTGGAAATGGATGCTGATTGCTTAAAGAAGAAATATTGATTCTGCTGTGACATTCCCTGCTACTTTACTCAGTAAAAGTGAGCTTCGAAAGGAAAGAAGCATATAAATAAATGAAACAATGGATCGAGTATCCTCCCTTAAGTAGTTTGTATTGGTGACGTTTTGTTTATAGAATGTGTATTGAGGTGGAAGGAAGGAAGAGAGATATTCTCTTAGGGAAAAAATTTGTAACACTAATACCATTTGACTTTTTTTTTTAATAATCTTTTTTTAAGTTACTTAATAATTTTTTTTAATTATTTAAAATCTTAAATCTGACTGTTCGTAAAAATTGTAGTCCCTCCCCCTTTTTGTTCCATTGTTTTGTGTATTTCATTACGAAATGTGTTGTAAGAAATTGAATTTCTCTTTGTAGGAAAGAGATTATATTTTAATTATTTTTTTTTTTTCAATATCATCATTTTTTTCAGTGCTTTGTACATTTTTAAAAATTGAATAATTACATTTTAATGTGCCTTAGATTTTTTTTTTTTTTTTACACTGCATGTGCAAAGGTTGACATTTATTTAAAGATTATTTTATAAATTATTTTAGTGCTAGTCAAGAAAAGATAAAGGGGAAAG
>BMAW01006747.1:76095-190771 GCA_019974015.1 Nephila pilipes
CTAAGTGTGGAAGAAAAAACAAAACAAACTTTGGTATTAAAAAAAAAGAAGGGGGGAAAACATTTTGTTTTGTAAAAGGGCCATTTTTCCCCACCGACGATGAACGAAACTTTAAAGAACATGAGTTTTGCTTATTTACTAGTAATTTTTTCTGATTAATACATAAATAAACAACAAAAAGCGTACAGAGTTCTCAAAGTTCTTCTAGAACTAATGCTGTGTTGTCATCATCTTTTCAATTCCAATTATTTGTTACTTCACTTGATACTTCATGATCCAAAAATTTCCTCGTCATTTCATTAATATCACGTGTCTTTTCCTGAACGCTTATTTTTAATCGTTGTTTATCGAATAAAAATAAAGCGTGAAAACTCGAGGAAAGTGAAAACACAATGCTATAAAAGGGACGATTGGTGTTGTTTTCAGTCTTATCTGTTATCAGGATAAGGGTATACGAGTATTTTAAGACCTTACTCCATGAGTAATCAACGCAAATTGTATTTATTTAACTATGTTTACTTTTATTTTTATTATTTAATATGCGAAAAGTTTCTAACTAGTTGTAAATCAATCAATCTTTTTAGTAGTGTAAAGCCGTTTTTCATCATATTTGAAAGCTGGAATAATTTCAAATTTACTTGATCGCTGAATAAAAGAAAAAAAAATTGAGAAATATCCTTTTCTTTTAAGAAATTATACTTGCTTTTTATTAGGACGATCATCAAATTAATCAGAATTTTAGATTTTTTTTTTTTTTTTTTGATTTACATTTTCTAATTTTGATGTATTTGTGAATTGGATGTGTTAATCTGTTATTAATTAATTATTTTATTTGCAATTTATCATTTAATCGAGCTTCTACGGTTCGTATTTGATAGTAAAATGTTAGAGGCTTTTAAAATTATTCAGTAAATTGCCCTGTTGAATCGAGCGAAATGTATAAAGTTCTATTAAATAAATTAATTCATCATGGCATATTATTTGTTACATATGATTTCAATTGTAATTTATAGTTGCCCCCAAGTGGTCAAACCGTTAAGTGCTATGCTTGGATCAGTACGTCATTAGCTTCTCCGTAATTTAATTCTCAATTATTTCTGTATTCGTTTTCTTTCTTGAATACAATCTAAAGAGGTGGATGAAACTTCTACCGTGCTCTCCCATCGTTATCCTCGAACCCGATTGTTTTTGTGGAAAGAGAAAGAAAATAAAAGGGAAGAAAGTGATAAAGTATCGAATGATCGACGCGAGATTTGTGTATGTTTGTAACGGGGGGTAGTAACCAATTCGCAAACCGTGTCACGAACGAGTGTATCCGTTGCCATGCCACCCGATGGCGTCGATGCAGATTTAACTTCATCGGATTGTTGTACGCATCGATCCAACTTCTCATCTCCGTTTCCATCTCCCTCTTACTTTTCCCCACCCCGAGGTTGGGTGAAAATGGGATCTTCTTACGTGCTGTTGCTTGTGTCGTTAGAGGTCATTTGAATATATTAGGGGAAAGAAGGAGAAATTCGCGACTCGTGGTGAATAGGTGGATTGAGAATCATAATTGGAAATGTTATTTGTATACCTTCGAAATCGCTTGTCGTCCTTAGCAATTTCGATTTGTTTGAGGATTTTTCTAAGGGCGATTGAATAGCGGAGTAGTAATCCTGAAACATTTTGGTGTAAAACTTGAATGAGTATAAATCAAATAATAAACGAATAATAAGTGACGATGGTCTCAGTGTATGGTGAAGAGGGAATAAAAGATGAAATTAGAGCAGGTTTGAGAAAACTTTTTAATTGAAACGCCCATAGGCCCCTTTTCTGCTTTTTCGCCACTCTGGGCAAAAATTAACTCCGCCGTTGTCTACATTTCAAAACATAATTTTTGACTGCAAATTTTTGTAAGTACTTTTAAAGAATCAATATTTATATTTAAAAAAAAAAGGTATAGTAGGCGATATACATAATTAAATGCATATGATTACGAGAGTCAATATCAAATTTCAATTATATATTACTAAGAGATAACCGAAATATCTGAATAAAATGTAATCTGTATATTAATTGATTCTATATACGTTATGTTATAAATTACAGTAATTAATGTGAATTTGTATGGTTTCAGGAAATCTTAGATTGAGGTAACCCATAGTATAGTGAAGTTTCAATTATTCTCCTGGATTATTTTAAACTTTTAATTATTGCAATAAAATAATTAAGATAGGCACTTATTTTTTATTTATTATTTTAAAAATTATATAGTCGCCATCCAGAGTTGTGCATTTCTCCCAGCGTTTCTTGACCTTTCGACGGCCGCCATTATAAAACTTGGCAGACTTCTTTGAAACATAACTCGTGTTCAATAGCTATCACGGTCCTGGTCTCGAACGTCCTGGATTAAAAAGCGACTATTATACGTATACATTCTTAAGATTGTTGTTAAAAGTAATAATGAAGTAATATTTTGCTGACGAATAAACAGTATGCAAAACGGAAGTTCTTAGCTTGCGAAATTTAAATGTAATCAACAAACTTCCGTCGATGACTCAATCTCGTGACTTAGAACTTATCTGGAAACTTGAAAATAGTTTAACTGTACAGTAATTTGTAAAATATTTGCTGGTGCCTTTGAACTTGAAATTTATAGATATTGATAAAGATTTAAAATGAGCGTGCATTAAGGTATCCGTACACCTTCGGAGAAAATTTTTTGAAATTTGCTATCAAGATATTTTTAATGCTAAAACATAGATTTAAACTATGAAAAACACATTTAATAATCTGCTTTTAATTCAACAAAAAAAAAATGGGGTGGAAAACATGGTGAAAATAGTACATTAATCGACTATCAGAATAACTCTCATAACTCAAAAGTGAACAAAATTATCATTATTCTGTAAATTTTATCTTATTCATCATAACATTTTTTGGGGGCTGGTACTACTTTCATGACGAAAATCATATTACTACAATTTTTATTGTGTTTTGAGTGAAATAATAATGAAATATCAAGAAAAAAATTATAACAATACATGATTTACACCTATGTTACTAAAAACGTATCAATTTTTCATCCATGAAAGTAGTAGGGGTTCTTAAAAACTATACAAGGAAGATACATGCAAAATTTAAATTAATTTGGCTTATAACTTTTTCGGATATCTACGTTGTCATTTGCGAATATGTCGAGAAAACTCGTTTTGTGCAAGATCAAAAACAAACTTTCAAATACAATTAAAAATTAGCTACCGAATAAAATTCAAAACCCTGTAACTTAAGTTCTAAATAAGGTATAAGCAAAATTCACAAACGCTATTAGAAAAAAAAAGGTTTAAATTTTAAACTGACATTAAAATTTAGAAAATCAAAAATTTTGCCAAAAATGACGTTTTAAAGGTGTACGGATACCTTAAGCTTTTTGAATTGTGTGTGTATTTTTCATTTAAGGCTACACAGTACCCTAAAAATGACAAATTTATCGAAAAAAATTTTTTTGCATTTTCATGTAGCCCATACATTTGGGAATCTTGGCCCCAAATTTTAGATCTATTAACCAATTAGTTTTTAAGATATTTGAATTTTTCTGAGCATTGTCAGTCACTATTTTTGACAGCTAAGGGGGGGGGCGTGGTTAGTTTCGGTTTCATTTTAAAGCATTTTTCCATTCTTAAATTTAATTAATTACTGATATTTTTTAAATAATATCGATACTTGCAGAGAAGTAGATATTAACTTCAACTTTCACTACTAAAATCATTTATGTTTGTTTATATTTTGAGTTCTTGATGTGCTTATAGTTACTTAGCCAAAATTGATAAGAAAAGGTATTTCTCAAGACCAATATTTATTCTGCATATAATTAATATAACTTAAAAGCTATTTTAAATTGTTTAAGTGAAGTTTTTTCTGTTGAGAAAATGCCACGGACAAAACTTTCGCAGCTTGAGAAGAGAATCAACATTTCTCAGAGATGGAGTACTGCTGATAATGACAATGCTAAAAACCTGCTTTAGTGGATATAACTACAAAACTTCAGAATACAAATGTCTTTAATACTTCTGCTACATATAAAAGTATCTTTCAAATTACATTATAGTGGATACTGAATGTTTGTTTACAGATAATTTTGGAATATTTTTAAGCAATATTTGCCATAGTGTATCTTTAAAACTTTGCTATGGTCAAAGAAATAGATTTGCATATAAAGTGAATGTTGTATGTGTTAATTGTGACCAAACCTAGAGTGAAACATGTTCATAACAATTAGTTGATGCTATATTACATCAAATATCAAATATTAGCAAGCATCAATTTTTTAATGTTCCATTTGATGTAAATATGAGATTAGTGCAAGGTATGTTAAGTTTGTGACTTGGCTACTCATCGTTGGAAAAATTCTGCATGCATATGAATTGAAATATAATGTTTAGTAAAACTTTTAAAAGACATTATAAGCCAAAAGTTCTGATTGGACATCTTGTTGGGTCAAATCAGCCGTTGCTTTATATTCGTAAAGATGTCATTGAGGCGTAGGGCTCAAGGAATGATAAAGATATAGTCGGTATTGGAATGTCATATGATGCAAGCTGGTTGACAAGAGAACATACGTCAACGTCAAATATCGGAATAGGATATGTTATCGACTTGCTGACTGGCTTTGTGATAGACTACGAAGTAATGTCAAAGCGGCGTGGAGAATGTGAACAGACTAAATTTGAGCTTGGAGAAGAAAGTGCTGAATTTCGTATTTGGTACAAAGGACAACAAAATGTTTGTAGTACAACACATGTCGGATCATCTAGTGCAATGGAAGTAAATGCAGCTGTGAAATTATGGGAAATATCTGAGAGTATTAGTTTCCGGGACACAATCTTGCTCTTTGACTCTTGGTGTTTTTACCAGTTATCATTAGCACGTGGAAAAAAATCAGGTATTCACAAAGATTGGGTAAAAATAACAATCAACGAAGAATATTTGCCCAAAATCTTACCTATTTATCAGCGATTAGCATCAACTGAATTATTAAGCACATGTGTCAGAGGTTTGACACACAATTCTAATGAAGCATTACATTCGATGATATGGGACAAATATTCCAAAGAAAATACAGCTTCTAGGAGTCGTGTTGATTGCCATGTCGAGTGCAATACCTGAATTTATTATTGGAACATTAAAAGCTCTAAAAACATTTCAGGATGCTAATTGAATTTGTAACAAGTTTGTCATCAGAACATTTAGTGTACTTTACTCATTGTAGGAAAACCTATTTCAGAAAGAAAAGGAAATCTGCAAATTTTAAAGTTGCGCAGAAAAAAATAAAATTTGCTAAATTGCGTCGATTTAAAATTCAGAAAAATTTAGGTGCTATGTACAAACCTGGTAGTTTTTAACTTTTTTTAAACTTTTATTTATATCATTATTATTTTTTATAAGTGTATTGTGTTTTAAAACTTTTGTGAAATTATTATGTTAACTTTAAGCTGAATTATCTGTCATCGTAAAAAATGCTATATCGATATTTTGCAAAAACATATTTTGAATAAATAAAAATATTTGCCATAATATTTAATTAAAGTAGTGTTTTCATATATTATATAAGTAGTTAAATAATATATTAAAAATTTAGATCTTTGCAAGTATTATTAGTTTTTGTTTTATGCCTTTAAAAACTTTAAATGCATTTTTCTCAGACTTTTATTTTTGAAGATGTAAGTGTTTTCTAATCACTAAGGCTTTTTTTCTGTTCAAGATAGAGTCTTGAAAATTTTTATACATACTGAGATATATGTGTTCTATAAAAGTTAGTATGGATTTAGGTCTGGGATCCCTAGTTATTTTTTTATAAAATGTTAAAGTTAATATTTTAAAAATTTTCCTGTTTTTTCCAGGTTTAGCTAGAAAAATAATTATTAAAAATCAACAAGGGAACAGATTTTCAAATCCATACTAACTTTTGTTTGCAATAATGTATGAAATATAAATCACTCAAAATAATTAAAAAATTTCAAAAATTGTGTATTTTATAAGGGTTTAAAAAAACTTCAAAATTTTTAAATTTTTTTAAATTTTAAAATAAGGACTAGTTAAATTGACTTTTTATTTTCAGAATCAGTTTAATAATATAGTATGAAAACAATACATAAGTTACTTTTAATATTACTGTCTCCAAAAAAAATTTTTGAAAAAGAGTACCGTGTAGCCTTAAAAAATTAATTTTATATCTCTTAGACCATCTTTAAATAAAAGCTTAGTTTAAAAATGCCAGTTGTTACTTATTAATTATCTTTCTTTTGTAATCACCAAACTTTATATTGTAATTTCTGATGCTAAAGCTCCGAAGAAGTAGCAACGAATCGTGGGTTATAAATTTGCATGTTGAATAAATATTTCGAAAGTTGCGTTGTACGTCATTATTTTGACGTGATTGCGGATGGAAATTACATTTTGTATGAAAATATTTTTTTTTTTCATTGGCTTTTGTGTTTGAAATTCCATAAATAATTCTAATTGGTTGAAATTGAATTTCTTATTTTTCCAAGTCCATTGTTCTTTGCACGCATTGCATAAAGTCATTTAAATTAAATATTAGTCATTTCTTTCTCTCTAAATTCTGCATGAAAAAAAAAAATAGTTATTTGTCAATATTTAAAGAAGGAAGGGGGAATGGCAATTTTGAAGAGTATAAGATATGTGTGCTATGTGAGTTTAGTTAGTAGGTAATTGAAAATAGATAGCTAAATTTTGAAATGTAAATCGTAAGTGTTAGTCTCTGTATTAATTTATTTTTATATTAATTTAAAATTGTAATAACTTGCTTGTATTTATTAAAAAGGAGAGAAAAAAACGAAAAGTAGTCGGTTTAAAATACAAACGATTTTTTTTAAGCAAAAAATTACTAAAATGTTTTTTTTTTTTAAAAAAAAAGTTAAAACTTTTTATTAGAAACCTCATTAAAATTAAGTATCGAACTTGTAGTTTTAATAACTTATTACTAAAAAAAAGCGTATAAGGAAACTTTTTTTTTTTTTCTGTTATTTTTCTTCCTCAGGGGGCTTACCTTCTGTAGGTAAGTGCAGAAATAATGATCCCAGCTATCTTTTTCTCATGAAATTTACTGACTTCGTAAACACGGATGACGCACCCCCAGGATTCCCTACAGATCCTTCTCTTTTTTCGGCTCTACTTCTTGTTAACCAATTTTTACTCTCCCCCCCCCCATTTTTTTTAAAGTTCTAGATCAGAGATATACATTGTTTGGCGCAGGCAGCATAACTAAATATGCATTTTGTGTCATAAGCCTCAATTCTCTCTCGTTTACTCATTCCATTATTTTTCATCGGTTTCACATTTCTTTTCCACGTATCTTTGGTAAACACGGGTGCCGCACTCCCGGGATACCCTTGCGATCCTTCTCTATTTTCGGCCCTCCTTCTTGTCAACCATTTTTACCTTTTTTCCAACTTCACGTCTAGACCACAATTTAATCATGTTTTGGCGCAGCATAGCCATATCTGGCTCTTGTGCCAATAAACTTTACATTCACTCACTCACTTTCCACGTATCTTGTTCCCCCCCCCCCCTGAATTCAGCAATGTTAAGTATTTCGGAATAAGTTCTCCTTTCGCGATATTAGGACAGAATAAATTCTATTTGAACTACATTATGTAAACTAAATTAATATTGAACAGAACCAAGTTTTATTTTGTTTACTCTTTGGCGCCTTTTTATTCCGTTGCTCAATCTTCTTAACGAGGGAAATAAAATTGTGCATCTGAAAGAAGGAAAAAAAACTGTATGAAAAGTAGTTTTGTATTTTTTTGAAAATATTCACTAAACTGAATTTTAAAAAACGACCATTGATTGCTTAATAAAGGTCTTGTTCTGGCTTAGAAATTTCCTCCTGCTTAAAGGATGCCTTATCGGATTGTTTTAGAGAAACTGTATTGTATTCTTACCTAAAAAATATGAATTATTGTATTGTTACTTATTGCTAACCATTCAAATTCTTAATTTAATATTTAATTACTCGTATATAATATTGTTGGTGGACGCCGCGTTGTTTTCGAGTCTTGGTGCTCATTTAGACTCGCCCAATAGCATGGTTTCTATGCACGTTAACTATGTCGACACTCCAAGTCCTCCCTTAGACATGATGTGGAACGATCCTCTTATAAACATCAAAGATCCCTCGTGCAACGAGAATCAGAAAAATTTCTACAGAGAGATGGAAGAGGAGGCAAATTTTTTCAAGTCTTTTATAAGAGGAGTATTTCACAAACGCAGCTGTTAAAGGGGGGCTGGGGGTTATCAGTCGAATGTCCAATCAGATTGTTTCTTGAATTTGAAACTTCAAATTCCTGAACTCTTGCCTGACAGGTTTTCCGCCCCTCAAACTCCTAAAAAGGATTGATTTTCCAGATTGTCCCCTAGATTGCTACAATCTCTAATACTTGAAGGATGGTATGTTTAGCTTAAATCTTTGTTGGATACTAAGCTGATCGAAAGTAAGTACCTCAGTTTAAAAAGATATATAATTATTTTCCGTATACATTAACACCATATTGGATTGTATTTGTATAAGTTGAAATTAAGATTATAAATATGCATAGTGGATTTGATGGGTTTTTTTGGCGTTACTGTTGAGTTATCTAATGTAATAATGGAACTATTATTCTTTGCATTGTGCGTAAAATTTTCAATTTTTATAAATTTAACTTTCATTATATGTGTGTTTCTCAATATTTCTTTTGAGTTATCTTGTAATTATTAACTTTCGTATATGCCCGAAAGCCGCTATCTTGTGTATATGTGTGTGAGTAGTTTTTTTTTTTTTAAATCAGTTATTTATCTCCAAATAGTGTGATGACTGATCTCAATGTTAGACCTTACATACTAACACATTATAAAGATCTGAAAATCCAAACAAAAGATTCAAAACCGTTAATTTGCTGGAGAACAAATTTTTAATGTTTATTTTAATTAACTTATCCTAATAATGTTTAGTTCCATGTTTATAAATACCAAATATATATATTTACAAGATAGACAGGAGCATGAAATAATTGTTGACCTAAAAAAATATCTCATACCTAACCCTAATATTAACTATATTTAGCCGATACTGTAGAAGTTATTTTAACCTACCATCCGGTTAATCGACCACTAAGTGAAAAGTTTGTATCTGCTATAACAAATTTGTTATGTATTCATTATTTCGTAATATTCTGTAATCAGTAGGCCAGAGGACATCTTGTACAAATTTGTGTGTTTGCTACATAGCAAGCAATATATATATATATATATATATATATATATATATATATATATATATATATATATAAAATCAGCGTTTAACTTTAAGGTTACATGTAGGTCAAAGACATCAAGTGCTCAGACACATATTGTAGGTCAAAAAGGGACAGAGTGTTCGTGATAAAAAAAAGACACAGTTTGAATTACAAATTGAAAAAGTCTTATACCTGATTTTATTGTATACTAAATCGAACCCCGTTATTATTAAGCCGTCTGTGGATCTAATAAAAAGTTAACTATAATCGAAAGCTCACTATATCCGATTTTGCTGAAACATTGAAATTTCTTAGATTTCACTGGAAACGATCATTGCCATAACCCACAATTTAGAATTCTGAAGCAGGATTACTTTTATTTTTACGTCTTATAGGGAAAAAAATTTGCAATTATTTATTGAGTTTCGGCAATATTCGAAATGAAAAGAAGGGAACATCAGCTGAGGCATAGGTAGGGTTTTTCAGCCCTCGGAAACAACTAAAGATTTTGCTCCTCATCCCGTTTGCCAAAATGCAATGAGAAAGAAAATTTCTTAACATGAGTTCGGCGCCCTTAGATTTTTTATACCTTATAATTAAGTTCTAATTTCCATGTCAACTCCAAACTTTAATGAATTGCTTGTCTTAATGTTTGTTTGTTTCTTAATAATATCTAAATAAATTTTCTGTGTTTTAATTCTTACTTCCGCGCAAGTGTAAATCCAAATTTCAACTCTATAACAATACTTATTCCAGCCATACCGGGGATAAAAACCCGAAAAATATTTCTTCTAATTCCTGGAAAGGATAACAGGGAAGAGCGAACAGCAACGACGGAGAGGAGGAGAAAGGAATCTTGTTTATCGGGTGGTGGATGAGGGGTCGGTGTAAACGGCGAGGAATGTTTAAAGAGGAGGGTTTGAGATGGCAGTCAATTTCTTTGCTCCACCTATTCTTCTAGTTCCTAGTCCCCACCTTATTGGGATGGGACTGGTTTCCTCTTCCCCGCCGTCAAGGATTGCGGCTCCTGCTTTTTCCCCCTGCTCCTCAAAGGGAAAGGGGTATTTGTCTTCTTACGTCGTTGTCCCACTAGTCGCGACTTCTCTTTCTCGGCCAATTGGCCCTCGCTTGTAGCCCGACTTCTCTGTTCGGACTCTGATCTGGTTACCTTCGGGTCACCCGATCGCTGAGTCTCGATTGATTCCCACTTCACTCCTGCGCTTCTTTGATCTTTTTTCAGGGTGAGTTCATCCCACCCCTTTTAAGCGTTCTCTCATTTTGGAATCTTTTCCACTTCTCCACGGAGTATAAAACCTCTCTTATGAGGATTGGGACTCCAAATCATGTTTATCCTATTTGAGATGGTAGTCTAAAAATAGTGTTTTCGGGAACTTAATACAGTGGAAATTGGATTAATCGAACCCCTTTAATTTCTCAGCGAGATGAATAAAGTATCCATTCCCTTCCGATGAACCTGTTAAGATGCGGTATATCGAGTTATATAGACTTTGTAACTCGGAACAAAATGTTTCGCAATTAGATGCCAATGATACATATTTACATTGTATCACTCGAAATTTTAAAAAAAATCAGTCTCAATGTGGCGAAGTTAAGAGTGTAATGACGTCACACTGTGATTTCTTCAACTCGAAGCAATAAAATCTTAAATTTTGACAGCTAATTCCCAGAACTGTTTAATGCTTTTCTTCTATTGTATTTCGTGTACGTGCATTTCTATTCATTAACATATCTCTAAACTTTAAGGTATGTTTTGCTTATTTAGACCGCTAACAAACATCGTAATAACATGAGTAACAAACGGATATTGAAAGCTTTAACTCTACATGAAAAATGTAGTTGAAATATATGTTACGTAACGATGACGATTCTTCATATTGCGAACATCGAATGAAAAGGCCAGAGTAGCTATGAACACACTGCGACCTACGTTGAAAAAATGTAATGATATCGAGGATCGTGTATTGTATGTTATAATTTTCTTAAATAAATACAATAAATTTACTTAAGTCGAATTTTTTTTTATTTCATTTATTCTTCAACTCAAACAGCAGAATTAGAAATTGTTCATTTGTGCGTCGAAATAGTAGCCATTGTGTATACTTTCTAAGCTACAACTCATTAATTCGAGTTATCAAGTTTCCACTTTATGTTTGTGTAAACGACCTATGAAAAACTAGAAATAAAATTATGTGGAAATAAAATTTCAGTTCACTCTAAGGGGACTTTTATTTTTCTCAGAAGCTCACTGTAACCTTTTAAAATAGCATTACTTAAACGGGAGATCAGTTTGCACTAGAGTGAAAAAGTTTACTGTTACCGAGAGTTCATTATATCCCGAGTTCTCTATAGCGGAGTTCGGCTGTATTAAAAATTACCAAACGAATAATTTTAAAGTAGTATATTAAAATGAAACAATTATCTCGAGAGGAAAAAAGTGAGTTAAATTGATTAATAATTATTTTTTTAAAACAAAAATTAATTTATTTAAGGGTATATAACTTGATTGAATCCGCCCTGTACCACTGGAATCTGAAATCGAAGAACAGGATTCAGACAGAATTATATTATCGCTTGAATGAGGTTCAAATTGCATTCAAGTTCCAGGATATTTCTAGAACGACATTAAAACGAGTAACCTTGGTTTGATCCTAGTGGTATTAATTTTTTGTAATTGTAAAGACACTTGGCAGGCGGTTTTTGTCGAGTCGTAAAATCGAGCTTAATGCCATTTAAGACCCGCCGTGTAGCCGTTGCTGTTGCACGTTGAATCTGTCGTGGCTCAAAGTCCTCCCGTGGCTTGGTGTGGAAGTTAGGAGAGGGAGGTGCCAACTCAGGTGTCGTCTTCCAATAATCCTCGTGTTGCTTCTAGTACGACGTTAATAAAATCGGCCAATCTGATTGTGAAGTGAATCCTATAATTTATTACTTTAATCCATGATAACTAAACATTTTTATGATTGACTAACAACCCCAGCCAATTTTGTAAATTCGATATATTCCCGTTATGCTCGCACCACCTCACGCACAGTATTTTCATAACTAGTAAAATGAGTTGTCCGAAGATGATAAGTACCAGCTGTGCGCTTGTTTAATTAACTAGCCCCTCAATTGGCTATAATTTTAGTTGGATTACTTTTCAATTTTTTATCGTTTGCTTGAATTTTAATTACATTTAGCTTAAATATATTCAATTTAATAATTTAACGTCTGCTTTAATTTTAATATCGGAAAAGTTTACTATTGTCCATTTCTCAATATTTCATCGCTTACTTTAATTCTTATGCTTAATTGAATAATTTTTTTAAAAAAAAAAAAAAAAGCGCACCTTGGGTGACTGTTCCTTGCAAAACTTTGTACCTTTGTACGGAACTTTTATATTTTTATTTTATTTAAATTTAGTTATCTAGTGTTAAAAAAATTTTCGGTGGTAAAATCCGTGAAAAAGAAAAACACTGTATTACAGGAATGAAAGAAAAATGTAACGTGCTAGAAAGTTTGGACGTGCAAATCTGAAAAAATGGTTTTTTTTTTTTTTCCCTCCCTCCTTTACCCTACCCTTATTACCTTGCACTGAGTCAGTTGGCACTTATCTTTTCAATCATTTTGCACACAATCTCTGTTTTAGATAACAATACAATATTCAATTATAAAAATAAAATTTAAAAATTCAAAAAAAAATGAAAATAAAAACTGAAGAAGTAGATAGTAATTTTTTTTTCTGCGGCTAATAAGAAATTAAATGAAACTGGACTGAAAATGACAGTTTACCATCAACATGAATATTTATTTAAAAAAAAAAAAGAGAGAGATTTTTCAATCCAGCTGAATTTCTTAGAACCGAAAACTCTTTTGCCAATTATAAAAGTATTTTTTTTTAAAGGGGATTTTTTTTTTCATAATTAAATGTTAATTTACCAAGTAAATTCTTTTATGATAATCTTGTGAAGTAATGTATTCCATAAGAGTTGGTTTAACCAGGCTTTTATTTCAATCTACCGCCTCCTACTGTACTTCGATTCCTTTTAACCACAAATGTGCAACTTACGCTGTTTTGAGGAAATGTGTTACAAATACGAAGAAACATCGTGCATTTGCTTATTTTATTTTTGAATTAGGAATTTAACTGTGTAGTAAATCCCCTGATGGTGTTACTCTCGCTAACATATTTAATGTTGCCAATAACTCAATTCAGTTTTTTGAAAAAATAAAACGTTTTCTTTCTGTTCTTTAAGGTAACTGAGACGTCTTGGACAAAGAAAAATGAGCATATTTTAAAAAGTAGAGTTTTAAATAATCTTCACTTTATTAAAATTTAAGGCAGTGAAAGTCATATTTTAATCTCGACTTTACTGATGGGTTTTTATGTGAAGGAAAAACCACGTTCAAATACATAAGTAATTATGGATGAACAATTAATGAAAAGTTGATGCATGTAAATTGGTTTAAAATTGTTTGTAGGTGCATTTTGTGTAAAATTCACTGCATATTTTTTAACTTTGAAAATTCGCAGAGAACTTGTAAACATTATATTTTGTTCATTGAACATGATTCAAGGTTTCCCTTAATTTTTATATAAAACTTGAGTGTTTACTAGGAAAAAAATTAAGTTCATTGTGTTCAGGAAATAGAGCCTTTATGATGTGGGAAATATTAGAACTATAGATAGTGTAAATGTTGAAAAATAAATGTACATGTGAATAAAAGCCCATATTTTGAGAAAAATAGATATATAGGTATTTTTCTCAATGGCATTAAATTCACTCTGATAAATATCTATGGAATCAACGAAGCGCCCTCTATTTTTTTTTAACCTCAAAATGTGAAGCATTTTATCGTCTCACTTACTTTATATGGGTTTTTTTTCCCCTCCGTGTTTATGAACGCGGTCTGAAGTTTGTAAGATGACAATCCTAGCTGCATAAGTGCGCTTAATTTAACAGGAAAAAGGTATCACTTGAAGAATCCAGTAGAATGGATATCTATTTATTTCGACCGTCATGGAAACCTCTTTTCCTCTGTGTAAGGCTTTGCAGTGCGTCATCGCTTTGAGGAAAAGTGTCCAAATCTGATTGAGCAATATCTTCGGAAGCCGGAGTTATGTCGAAAGTTAGGAAAACGGAGAGCGCGAGGCTGGATGTTTATTCATAGCTTAATACTTCCGTGTTCCGTGACTGTAAGAAGCGCGTCGCAAAAGCGCTCACTTCTGTGTGGATGTGTTCTCATTAATTTACTGAATGCATCTCTCTCTCTCTCCTATCTTTGATCGTAAGTGACTTTGATTGAAGGAGCAGTGGTGTTTGCTCTCTCTTTCACCCTAGATTCTTCGTTTCATCGCCTGCACACACACAAAAAAAAAAAAGTTTGAAACAAATGGTTGTATTCACACTATTTAAAAATTAACATGAAGGGTTTTTTTTAACTGCGTAAAGATTTTTTTTTTTAAATTTTTCTTCTCATTTTGTGGCAGCAATTGTTACGTTTCTCTCGAAATATATTTCATTTGAAAATGTATCGCTTGTTTTAATTTTAATAACTGAACTGATTGTTATCGATCGCTTTTAATCATTTAATATTGAATCGTTCTTGTACTTGGGAGTACTTTTTTTTTATGTGAAGGATTAATTTAGAACAAAGTGGTGTTGGAATGAAATAAATTGTAAAAAGATTGGGATTTCCTATTTTCCTCGAATACAATCCATACCAAAATACTATGTTACGACGTGTTTTTAAATACAGTATTTAATTAATTTCTGTGGTGTTTTGAGAATATTAAATTTCAAGTTTTGATGATCAACTTATTTATTTAGGTTTGATTATAAGTACATCAGTGGGATCGGGAGGAGGAATGTTATGGAAGCACTTAGCCCTTAACAGAAATAACAACTTGTATTTTTTGCGAGGAAATAATTTTTCAGCATTTTTTAAAATTAGTATTAAAAACTTGGATTGTTTTCGTAAAATATGACTGCAGTTCACGGATATTATTTTGCTAGATATGCATTTACGTAATAAAAAAAATGGAAATGTTCAGAGAGAAAAAAGGAAAACATTTCTTGTTATAATCTCATCTAAAAAAAAATATCTGTGGTCTTATTAAATTTTCTTAAAAAAAATTTATGCCCACAGTAAAATAAGCTAAAGAAAAAAAAAGAATGTGTGCATTACAGTTTTCATTAACAGAAGTTAAATATTTTCATTACCAATTATTGGTTTGTCAAATTACATATATTGGGATTCATTCTAGTTTAAAAAAGGGAGAAGTAAAAGTACATTTTGTTTTGTAAAAGAGCTCAGCATTGGTTAACAAATATTAAAATTGATGAGGAGGACAAATAAGTCTCCTTTATTCCATAACGATTTTTCATTTGGAAAATAATAATTTCTGTTCATAAATTATGAACATGCTTTCATCATCATTTAAAAATTAATATGTGTACTCTAATGGACAGAAAAGGCTAACCCCTGCTCAAAACCAATTCTTAACTGAACATTACATATATGTATTACAGCAATAAGAATTTTTCTTATCATAATAAGTTGTGATTTTCTTGAGTAGGATATGTATAATGGATCTGATGCGAAAAATAAATTTGTAGACTAGATTAGTAAAATTTGTATCAAATAATAAAATGATAGAAAATGTTAAATATGGTTTTTTTTTTTTTTTTTTTACTTCTTAGAACAATTTTGATTGAAAAGAAAAAATGAATCCAAAACACCGATGTACAGAACGCGCGTTAAAAAACAATTCGTTTTTCCACGTACCGACATGCTCATTTTTTTCCCATCTTAAAACACCGGCGTTTTTCTCCTTCGCGACACTCGCCAACAAACGTTGAACCTCGGCAACGTGTATTTCCACGCACAACAATTTAAAATTCAAATCTTTCGCAATTTCTTTTGAGGTAAAACTAAAAAGAAGTGAGGAAACCTAAAACTCGATTTTACTCCCACTCTGCCATTTTTCATCCTCGAATCGCATTAAAAAGGCTTCTGCGAACCTCTTCCAAAGCGGGATAACTCCCCCCTCCTCTACCCAAGGGCAAAAGAGGGGGATTTGGAAGCCTCTGACCATTAACATAGCCGGCGGGACACGGCCCATCTCTTCTAAGCTTATTGATTGTCGCTCGGGGCTACTGGCGGCTGTCACCTGAAGCTTGGATAACACACCTCTCTCTCAGGTAAAGTCATCTCATTGATCCGTTGATCTGCGGCATCTGAGGTGCACGTCCGTCTGTGTACTGGATGGTAACCATAGTTACAGCCCTTCCTTTCTTTCGGTTTTTTGATTAGTATTTTATTTTCGCATTGTACCCTGCCTCGCAAAAAGCCAGGTAAATGAGTCAGTTCACGATCCGCCGCGAACAGTCCGTCCCGAAACTTCAAAGGTCCTGTTTATATTTCTGTCGTATGGTATGTATGTATACTTGGTTCGTATCAACTTTTCCCCCCCCCTTTGCACACGAAGTTGAATGGATCAATTAGATTAACGTTTGGTATTGGTGATACTTGAGAGACAGTGATAGGGATTGTTTGAAGGGATAAGAGCCTTGTATTTCTACATTCCACTCATACTGTCAATTGTCGAATTTAAATATTAATTCTCTTGTGTTTGACTTGCTTGGCTTGTCATGTTTGCAAGGAGTTGATTAGATCAATTAGAAGAAAGTAACATTAGACTAGATTTGGACGATTTTTTACTATCCCAAATGGCTCGGTAAACTGGACTTCGTTTTTCTTGGAAGGTGAGTGTCTCCATGTTTACTTCTGCAAATCAAAATATGGCCCGTGAAAATTTAAGTTATGCCCGTTCTGCGCATAGCTGTTAAGATAAATATATTTGCATTTGTTATCTCCGACTTATTTTTGTAAGTGGTATCGATCAAAACGTAGCAACTCCTTAGGCTCGGGATTTATTTAAATTGATTTGTGGGGGAAATGTTTTTCTCCGTTAAGAATTATAATTTCCAAAATACTCGTGTTATATTGATCTGATACGTTAAATAGCTCGTAGAAAAATGTTAAACTTGGGAATTTAATTTCTAGATTTTTTTTTTTTTTTTTTTTTTTTTTTTTTTTTTTTTGATTGATTTTTTTATTGATAATGTAGTTCATATAAATATTTATTCTGAACATTCAGTTCGTTTTACTTCAATTATATTCATAATTTGGAATCATTGCATATTAATTACCTCTCGAATATATTACTGTAAATTTATGACATTGTTCCTTCTCCCTTCTGTTCTTATGAATGAATAATCCGTTGGATTTATCTCTGTTTCTTAATCGGTCATCTTAACTGATTCGAAATAATGTATCGCATTTTAAAGAAATCTTATACTAAGGTTTGCTTATATAATAACAATAAGTGTTATTATATAAACAATTAATATACGAGTTAATATAAATTAAAACCTTAATTTTTAATGCCGCCATGCATTTGCTTTCGATACAATTTTAATGGCTATTTATCTTCATTTCACATTTGCTATATGTGTAGCTCATATTGCTTTTTTTTTTTTTTTAATCATAATTTAAACATTAATTTTGACTAATGGGATCGAAATATTTAAGATGTTTAGAATTTGATGCGCATTTTCTTCTTTAGAAAATAGCGTTCTATTCTATGACCGGTACCCTTATAAGACTTAAGGGTACCAGGTCATCCGGGGAATTCTGGAACATTAAATCTAAGTCACCTTGTTTGTGTGTCTAATAATGATAAAATTTAAACTTTATATCAAATAATAATGTTAAATATGTTAATGCAAAATACCTAATAATGTTAAAATTTAACTTTCTATCAAACTATAAAAGTAATTTTTTGCGTCAAAGATTTTTTTTTTTTTTTTTTTTTTTTTTTTCACTCTTATTTCAATATGGACATGTTGTACGAAATATATTTGCATTTAGGTACAATTTTTAAAAATAATATTCCATAATTATACAAAATATTTTACTCGTCGTATAGAAAACTATACATAAAATATAATGAACTTATTTTTTTTTTTATGATATTATTGTATATTTTCTTTGGAAAAAATTATAGAACTTTTTAATTTTGGAAATTTAATTTTTTCCCCGTTTTCATATACAAAATTATTTCTTAAAAATTAGGTATTATTTGTAGAAAAAATATTTTAGTTCCACTATATGCATAAGTACCTTATATAGAAGTATACAAAATTCGGAACCATATTATGCAATAGTTTTCTTTAAAATAGTACCTAAATGCAAATATATCTCGCAAAGCATATCCATATTCAAATGAAAGTGGAAAAAAATATCTGTGACGAAAAAAATTACTTTTATAGTTCGATAGAGAGATTGAAATATCATAATTAGGCACACACAAAAAATCTAAGCTCTATTAATAATTTACAAAGATATATATCACAAAGACAAGGAGGCTTAGATTTAATGTTCCATAATTCCGCGGATGTCCTGGTACCCTTAAAAAAAACGAAAGGAAAAATTCTCTTTACACTGTTATATCTCTGTATATGTATCTCTCTAAAAAAAAGTTGAGACTTTATTAAACAGGTGAAAAATCCACCCGCATTGGATGATAATAGTTGGATTGTCAAAAAAAAAAGTTGCGGAAACAAATTGCAGCTGCGGAGCTTTGATTGAATACAGGGATAAATTTATCGCGTAAATAATTTTTTTTTTTTTTTTTTGTCTCCTCATTTTAATAATTTCAGTGAAATAATCGGATTATGATAGTATTGAAACCATATTTCATTTTAATTATATTTTTGGAGAGGTGATTGGAGTAATTAGCGAAGTTTATCGCCAAAATACGTTCTTCTTTTGGCATATACAGTTACGTTATGCATGAAAGAGAAACTTAACTTATTAATCAAAACGAAAACAGAAAGGCAACATGATAATCCATCTCTGGCACACACAGAAAAATAGCCAAAAATTGGAGTATTTAACAGGAAAATGTAAGAGGGAAATGTATTCAAATAGCGTACTATTCTTTTATAATATTGTTATAGAAAGTTCGTGTGAAGTTAAGCTATTTTATTTAAAACTAGAACTAATAAAAATCGTCTGCAATCAAGTTAAAAACTGTAAAAGCTGTGAGAGATGATTTTGGAACAAAGAATCGTTAAATTCAAAACAAACATTTCTTTTTAGAATAAAGGAATACAGTCTATACGGGGGAAAAAAGGTTTTCGGAATGGAAAGGGGGAGTGTTAATACGAATAGAAATTTCGCTCTAAGAAAACATTGTTTTCCTTCCTTTCTTGGTAAACGATTTCGATCTTTTTTGAAATTTTTTCTTATTGATAGTGGAAGATCCTCAATTTTTAAATTTTCTCAAAAATGCGAATACTAAATATTTTTATAATTTTTGGTACGGAAGAATTTTACAATGTTCCTAGTATACCCATCGTTATTAGATTTTTTATGTTACTCTTTTTATAATTCTCTAATCTCGATTATAAAGAATTATACGCGATTAAAATAACTTACCCCCCTCCCCCCCATTCTTTTTTTTTAAAAAAATAAAATCCTATTTCTTTACATCTAATTTAAAGGTTTCTGAAAAGTATTTCTGTATAACGAAATTTATATACATCGAAAAAAAAGAAAAAAAAATTTCGATATATAGAAATTCTTAATAAAAGTTTTCATCAGCTCCTTTCTAAAAGTTTAGTTTATTTTTAGGAATAATAAAGACTTAAAATATAAGTCTATCTTAAGAAATTTATTTATAAAAATGTTTAAATATGTGTGTGCAAATTTGCTAACAATGTTCTAAAAATGTAATGTTTATATCCAAAAAACGAAATGATATGAGTACTTTGTTTCGATCCTTCTATTTTGTCTTCCATCTTGTCAATAAATCTTTACTTCCCCCCCCCTCATTTTTCAAATATCTAAATCACAATTACACCTTATTTGGTGCAGCATAGCTACATTTGGTTCTTGCTCCATTAAAATCCACCATCACGTCTCTCTCTTCTTGATCTGTTTTTATTGATTGTCATGTTTTTACTCTTAACACACAATTTCAAACTAATCGTAATACTATTTGTATTCAGTTGTCATAATGCGTTGATTGTTGATTCATCTTTCCTCTCTTTTTATTATTTTAATAAGTGAATATCTTCAAAATAAAAATTTTTTTCATCGTGCAGTTCAGTTATTTTACTAACATGCAATAAAGTATTAACAATAGTAACGCGTTCCAGGGGGAGGGGGTTGTAAAGGAACATATGCACCTCCCTAGATTTTTTTTTTTTTTTTTTTTTTTTTTTTTTTGTCTTTCGAATTGATATTTTTCAGGATAAATATTTTATTATACTGTTATAGATATTCTAAATTTTAAACGTAAGAGGTTTTTTTCCCCTTATGCATAAATTTTTTTCCATCACGAAGAGATAAAAAATTTCAACTGAGCCGATTCTTGAGAAAAGAATAGAAAAGTCTTTGTTGTTTCTGAAAATGTGTCTCTAGTTTAGTATTTGTAGATGAAGAAAGAGGGGTGAATCCCTAAAAGATTGCACCCCCCCCCCCCAAAAAAAAAAAAAAAATGAAAATTTTATTCTCATGGTATCTTAATAATTTTCCGTAAATGATCTTTACTTTTAAAATTTTTATAACTTGATAAAATTATATCAATACTTGAACAGTTTAATGTAGAAGAAATAAGACTGACATATAGCGTGTTATTTACTTTTTACCAAGTGGTAATTCTAAACAACAAAATGGTTTCTGTCATGACAATGTGACTATATGCACCCCACCCTCCAAAAAAAAAATTGTTTTCTGAGTGCAACACTGATGCGTTATCAAGAAATTATTTAATGTATATTTTAATATAATGTAACTAGGGAATATAATATTAAATCTTTTACAAATATTTTGAAAAAAATAAATAATGTCGAATTTAAAATATATCGCATATTGTAGGTGTGATTTGTAAGGTCAAAATGTTGATTTTTTTTTTTTTTTTTTTTTTTTTTTTTTAAGATATAGTGCAATACAACATCAAAGTCATTTGTCCTCATGTTAGAAGAAAATGTAAATTTATTATATCCGAAAAATGCGTGATTTTAATTTAAAATTAGGAAATAAATTTTAAGCAGCTTTATTTTTTAATTCTTTATTTCAAAAAGCTTCTTGAGAAAACTTTTTATGTATTATATTAATTTTAAGGCTAAAAATTTCTTCTTAATTTAAAATTAAGTTGTAATATTTTTGCTGAGATTTATTTACGAGAGTTCCGAACATCCATAATATGTATTACCTTCTTGTTTATTGTTTAATTTTTACTTTTATAGTGCCTTCTAAAGCTAAAGCGAAAATTGTGAACAGAAAACTACGAAGTACAAAGAAAACGCAACACAGAAAAAAGAAAACAATTACAAAGCCATCAATCAAAAGCAAACCTGTCCCAAAGAGAACCAAAAAAGATAAGCCTTCGGATGAGATTGAAGAAAAAGTTCCTGAAGTTATTGTCCAAGTGCCTAATGAAGTCCCTTTAGATGAAGTGGAACATGGTATGTATTTTTTTTTTTTTTTTTTTTTCTAACTGATTAAGGAAAGAAGAATCAAAGTTGTACCATGAACATCTGCTGCACTATTTAGGGATAGGTATCAAAAGAACAACCTGTTCTTTGGTGTTCCGAATCAGCATAGGAACAAATCGAGGGAAAACTACTGGATTCGGCTAGCAAACTTTCGGTTCTTTTTCGGCTAATTAGTGCTCCCAGTTCTTTCCTTGGCTGTTCAACGTTCCCGCCTGCTAATAAAACTTTAAAATGGTGTTCGATTTAATATTAAATTGATACAGACGTTTTTAAACTTAAAAATTTGATATGACATTTTTAAAACTTCAACAGACTTGAATTTTTCTCAGATGAGTAAAGTAATCAAATGTATGTGTATAAATATTGGTAGTTCGGTAGTGTTAAATTCATTTGAATACTTTTGAGGTTTTGTTCAAGGATTCTAAAAAACAAGCAAACCGAAGAACAGGTTAAAAAACAAAAATTCCCATACCTAGCACTGTTATTGTAAAATTGTAGAAAATATAATTATTTATAATGAAGCTTAATTTCTTCAATGCAATTTTTATTTACAAAAAATTTTGTCTTTGTAATTAAATTTGTATTTGATTTATAGTTATCAATAGGTACAGTAATAAGCTATTGGGGGCGAACTGTTGTTTATTGTGACTTTTTAAAAGAGTTACAATAATGTTTTGGGCAAAGTTATCGATCAGGGGCTAGATAGTTAAGGGTCCCAGAGTTCTATCCAAGTTTATTGTGTGAAATTGTGACTGATAGTCATTAAATTCAACTAGACATGAACATTTTCACTTAATATTAGTGTGAGTTGTTGTTAGTGAGATACTTACATGTATATCATCCTTATCATCTGAATTGTAGCTGAAAATTACAAGCTCCATTGTCGTTAGTTTGTTAGGTATTACTCGTAAATATTGCAATCAGAAGTCAGAACTTTCATTTGCTGGCCAAATATGATCAAACAACGTAACATTATTATATGTATTACAACAACTGATTAATGTTGCAATTTACCAAAGAAAAAAAACTTTCTAAGCTGAGAGAAAACTTCATTGTTTCAGTCTGGTTATGATAATATATATAAGGTTTTTGTTATTTATATAAGCAAATCAGTTATTTAAAGTGCTAAAATTTGATTCTAGTACATTGGTGGAGTTTGGGTCAAAAGAAAAAAAAAGATCTATGATGGGTCTTGAAGCAGGGATCCATGGGGCCTTTTCAGGAGTGAAAATAATTTAAAGGGTTTATTTACATGCATGAAAAAAATAAACGTATTATCTTTATTTTCAATGGCAAGTATTATTGTTATCGTACTTTTCCATCTTATTAAAGTTTTCAATATGTACAGTAGCATTAGTTGTATCTGTGTGAGGCATTAAGAGTGCGAGAATACCAGAGATTGTAATATAAGATTCTTAATTAAAATAAAGGGCAACAATCTTCATACTGACATATTTAAAAGAAATAAAACTGTACTTGGTATTTCATATATAAAAACCTATTTATACATTATTATTTAGAATATTAACTTATTCAGTCTGTTAATAAAGTGTCATATATTTCTGTGTTATATTTATTTTGTTTATTATTTTGCAATATACTTGGTTTGATTCATAATATACATGTAGATAAGAGAGAGCATTTGTAAGAGGAAGTCATTTGAAGAAGGTGCATGGCTTTCTACAGAAGATACAGAACTTCTGATCTGTAGTTTACTATAAAATAAGAGGGACAATCATTTAATTAATAGAATTGTGTTTGTAGTTATAGGTTTGTAAGTTTGTCTTTTTCTTGTGAGTAACCTTTATGCAGAATAATATCCTACTGTGTAAATGCTATGGTCTTGTAATGTAGGTCTTATCCTACTGTGTAAATGCTATGGTCAGCATCATCTGTTCAGATAACATCCTTCTCAACCAATATTAGCTCATAATTTCAAAATTCAACATGATTTTTGAATGTATTGTAATACAAATAAAACTAAACTGACTTTGATATTGAGTAGTAAAAAGATAAGTGCCATAATACAAATCTGAAATTAATTCCATCTCTTTTATTTTACCAAACAATGACTTTTTTTCTAAACCTTAATATTGAAAATAAACTATGAAATTATCATTTCCTTAAGGGAAAAAAATGATTACATTGGTAATATTTTTGTATTTCATCTGTCTGCAAATTTCATTTCTCTCGGATTAATTACACACTTTTCAGCTCAAGCAGCACAAGTTGAAAAAAATTCACAATCTAAATTGAATCAATTCATAATCTGATAATCTTATTAGAAAATATACATTGCTAATAAGGAGTTTGCTTGGAAAATAAGAACATTTTGACATAAACATGAAAATAAGAACATTAATTACATTTTGATTCAGCTCATCATGTGAAATGTGATGAGAAGAGGAACACATTAAATTTAATTACAGGGTGTGATGAGGAAGTTAGACAGGTAAAATATCAGCTCAAGCGTCCTTATCATTTGACCATGTGTAAAGTTACAAGGTCTGTCACCATTGGGGAATGGGGTAATTCAATGTCTAAAGTTTCAAGTTTGATGGTTGCCAGCATTCAAGTCAATTTGTGGATTATTTTTCAAAAATAAATAAATAAATAAACCTAAAGACTATTTCTATTGCCAAAGATTATTTCCAAAGACATTTTCTATATCCAAGGTATAACTCCATTTGAACAGAGTCCAAATTTACAAAGTTTGTCACCATTGGTGAATTGTGCTAAGCTCAAAGGTGATATTAAAACTAATAAAAATCCAGTTTTGCTTTAATAAGATTGAATCATATTTTGTAAGTGTTTTAATAAAGATTTCTTATGATGTATGAAAAATTTGAGAAAATGTAAAATTATCAAGGTGCTCAATTTAAAAAATAAATATACGATTGAAATTTTTAAAAAACTGACCACCCTTCTTTTTAAAGATTAATGTAGCAAAATGAGGATGATTTTAGCATTTTGAAGTCGACCAGTATAAAATTTGGAAAAAAATCTGAAACTGAGATATTCAGAATTAGAAATGTAGTATTTTTAGAAATGTAATTTTTTATTATATTAAATAAATAAGATGGTCCAAATATTGAACATTCAATCTCAGCAGTATTCTTTTCAGAATACTGCTAAGGTGGTAAAACATATTTTCTATCCAAATTGTTCTTACGGGTATAGAAAGGAGAGGAACAGTACACAATGCTTCTATGGTCCATTTTATATATCATTGTGCAGATTTTTCTGTAGGTGGTTTAAAGAGTAGGATTTGTGTAGTAGAACAGTAGTTCATGGAAACAGCAAAAAATTCTAGTTTTTGGTTAATTGTTTATTAATGTCGCATTCAGAAGCAGCATCAGAACTATTGGCAATGATGAACCTTGTAATTTTGACCTTCGGCCAAGTAACGAGGACAACACATGAATTGTTATCCCCTCTTCAAACTTCCACACCATGCCATCGGGAGGCTTTGGAGCTTCAACCGATTTTACATGCAATCGTCCTGCTATCCACCGGGTCTTTATTGGCACCATTCCTTAAACCCACAACTTGGCCGGTGGGCAATTCTTAGAAATGGTGAGAAGAGTGAGATTTGAAATGAAAGTTTAAGCTTGTTGTCTTTTGGGATCCTAATACATATAAGATTACCTTTTAAAAACTAGTAAAAAATATTGGAAGCAAATTTTCAGTTTACTTTAAACAAACTTTAATTTTTTTAAGAGTTCACTATAAGCATTTTAAACTAACATTTGTTAAATAAAGAAGGGGGAAAGTTCAATAATCAAGAAGATTAACTATATCCATGGCTCACTATAATGAAGTTTGTCTGTTTATCATTTAATATAGGTAATCAAAGATGTAATGTTTTTATGATTCTCTTTTCATTTGATTCATAAAACATCAAGTTCATATGTTGTACATTTTAATATTTAAAATTAAAAATTTAGAATCAAATGGAAAATATTTCCAATTTTATTTCTACAGTTGCATGTGCTGTTCTGTATATGAATTTACTAAAGTGAAAATAAGAAATCTTCTTTGACTTTTTTTTTATGTGATGGTTCCTTCAAAACAAGTAAAATTTATAATTAGGAAATCTTTATTGTTGTGGACAACCAGAAATGTTTATTAGGATTTGGTTCCATTTTAATTGGAAACATGGAACAATTTAATTCTTGAATAATAAACATTTTTGAATTATTAAAATGTGATAGTTTTTTTTAAGGAATTAAAGAAAAAAATTAATTTATATTAATATCTTTTAAATGCTTTTTAGAATTGATACCAACTGTTGCGGCTGAAGAGGTAATCTCCAATAACAATGATAGTTTAGATGGGAATAATGAAGAATCCAATGAAATAGACGAAGAGGAAGGAATGCTAGTTATAGATGAGAGGATTGATGATGAAAATAAAACATCTGATCAGGATGAGAGTGAGCGACATGATGTTGCAGTTCCTGTTTCTGAGCTGAATAATCAAATTATTGTTGATGAAAATCATAATGAACCAGAAAGTGCTGTGAAATCGTTGGAAGATATAATGGTAAATATATTTGCGATGTGTTATTTTTTGAGTTTTCATTTTTGTATTATCTAAATAAATCTATTTATAAATTTTAATAGCTATTTTATAACTTGGTAGCTTAAAAATATGAGAATAATTAGATTAATAATTTGAAATTTTGACACAATGTGGTTTAAAGAGTTTTGGCACTAAGCTAATAAATAAAATAGGAAGAAAAATGTATAATGCACCACATCAAATAATGCAGACTTGCATTGATGTAACATACACTGAGAGGAAAGGTGGCCTAAATGGATGAATGGTGGAGATTTACACCAGACAAAACAAAGACTCTTAAAATGGTTCAAACATATGACTAAGAAACTTATTTTATATTATATATCTTTCTTTCTATAATATTATCAAATGAATTTTGCTTTGAACATCTAATGAAATGTTGTTTAGCACAAGTAATCAGAGTATTTTTTTATTTTTCCTGCATAAGGGAGTATGAAACAGAGCCTCTTGAGTAAACTCACTGGTTAAATATTGGCTAATTTTCATTTTTTAATGTTTATTTTAAACAAACCATATTATTTAAAATAAAATTATTGCTGATCGTTGAGAATTTTAATACATGTATAATAAATAGCATAATGCAATGCATGTAATATTTTTCTTTGATAGAAGTTTTATATTGTATAAATCAAATTTCAAATAAACAATTACTCATTAGAACATTTATTTCTCTGTCCAAATTCACTGAGAAAGTGACAAAAACTTGCCATTTTGTAGTTAAATTTTGTATGTGTGTCTGCCCCTTACACCCCCCCCCCCCTCATTATTTTTTTGTGGCCTGAATTTGATTAACCCACACACTTCGAATTACCAGTCACTGCCACTAATTTTTTTCTATTTATGACTTGTAAAGCTAGATATTGGTTTTATAATCCTTAAGTTGTTCCAGACTCTGCTGGAATGTCCTACAGTTCCTTTGTAACAATGTATTAAACTACTGTCTGGATAGTGTGAATTTGTTGTTTTTTTAACTTTAATTTCAGCTTTGAATACAAAAAATAATCTGTCAGTGCAAAGTCCAATGAGTACGGATGATGGTATAACACAGTTATACATTTTTTAGTGAAAAACTTATGAATAGCTGTTTCATTGTGGGGTGACTTGTTGTCATATAAGAACTCATTTTTGTTTGTATTCAATTGTTGGGACATACACAATGTAATTCAAGCTTAAATTCTAGAAGGTTACATTCTATAGTTCTCCTTTAAAAGCAAATTTTTAGTAAATCATTCATCTGCAGTAAAAAATAAATAGCTTTTAACCTAACCTTCGGCAAGTTCATAATGTATTCTTATAATGTCCTTCCTGTATCTCAAAATTTCTCAAATCATAAAAATACATTTGATGGAGATAAACAATGCTCGCCATTTAATAAGTTGCGATAGCAGTTTTGTTACTTTTCAAACAAATTTTATTGCATTCCAAATATGACTCCATTATGACTGTAAACTAGAGATTACACACAAATTTTGGTGAAACTTCTCTTACATAAATTGAACTCTAGATGTGGTTTCTGATTTATCAATCTCAAAACTTTTTAGCTGCACTGCATATATAAGAATTATCAAAAAAAAAAAAAAATGATGTGGTGTATGATTTTCTTATTTATATATTTTTGCAAACAAAACTTGATCAGTCTTTTGTAAAAAATCTTCTACACTTCGTAATAAATAAGTTGCGATATGCTGCTATCAGAAATTATAAAGCAGGAATAATTCTCAGGTACTTTTTATAACTAAGAAATCCCTGCTTTTTAGCTGTAAGAAAAATTATTTTTGTTCTTTAGTTAATGATATATTGGGGAAAGGTTTGAAACACTTCTGAACAAAAAAACATTATTATAAGTCAACAATTTAAATAGCGTGTTTATTGTTTGTGTGGGAGGGAAACCATTGATGTTTATGAATTATGTTAAATTAATTGGGAAATAATATTAGTTATAAAATATGTTGGTGTTTGTTTCTTTAAGTCCAAAGAAAATATTCCCAAGAATTCATAAAAATAATTATATATATCTAAATTTTTGCATTTAATTTGCATCAAGTACAATCACTAATGAAAGAAAATATATTACTATATAAAGTCGATGTGTATATGATGATTTTCAAATTTTACTCTACTGTTTTATGAAAAGGAATCTTTTCTTTGAAATTATAGAAAAATTAATAAAATGACATTTAAATAAAAGCATCCCAAAGATTGAAGAAATGAACTGCTGCTTGAAATGATGTGGACTCTGAAATAGCAGAAAAATTCTTGTTTTTGGGATAAATGTATCTTAAAAGTGCTCTGTGTATATCTTAATGACTTTTTTAAAAAAATACGAATGGATTCATATCTAGACTTTAATGATATTTTATTCAAAACAATAGTGCATTTTCTTAATTTAATTTTTGATATATTTTTTTTATGGTGTACTTCACACAAAATTTTGAATGTTTGAATTTCATTGATGTTTGAGATTTACTTATTAATCACATAAAGTTTTTATTTGAAATAACTTTTTTATATAATTTTTATATTTTGAAAATGATTTTTTTTTTAAATTCTAGGGTGATACAGCTGTTAAAAATATCTGCTCTTCATGCAATATAGTTACAGAATCAGCTTCGGCATTAACTGCTCACATGAAGGAACACAGTATAACTAACAATCTACTCCATCAGTGCCTAATTTGCACAAAGAGATTGAGCTCAGCAAGTTCACTTGATCGTCATATGTTGATTCATTCGGGTGAGAGGCCTTTTAATTGTAAAATATGTGGTATGTCTTTTACTACAAATGGAAATATGCATCGTCATATGCGTACCCATGGGGACATATCTTTAGATGCATCTGCTCTTGAAGATATTGAAGGTGTCACAAAAGAAGATGAATCTGAAGATGCAGAAGATCCACCAGAAATACAAATATTACCCTGTCCTGTTTGTGCTAAGATTTTCAGATGCAAATATGATTTAGATTGTCACATGGAATTCCATCCTAATGATCCTATAATGTGTCCAAAATGTGATAAAATTTCTGCTAATTATACTGCTTATGTAGATCATAAATGTGAAATTGTTGAGTCCAAACTACCTAAAAAAAGTGAAGATGTTTGTGGTTTTCAAGATTTAACTTTTATGGATTTTACGACCAATAAATTTGCTTTAGTCTCTAAAACACATTGTGAGCAAAATATCAAACGTCCAATTAGTGCCTTTCATATATTTGAATGCAAGGAATGTAAAAAAACATTTCCTTGTGGACGAGCCTTAAAACTTCATGAAAAAGTGCATGAGTCAGAAATTACATTTTGTCCCACTTGTAACTGTGATTTTCCGACAACTTCTTTCCTCCAAGTCCATAAATTGAAGCATAGACCAGTTGAACAATGTCTCTCTCCATCATTCCAGAATAATAAGATCACTAAAAAATCTCGAGAAAAAAGTGTTTTTCGAGCAGGAAAAGAAGATTTCTTGGCTCTGCTCAATCTGCAAAAACAGTCACTTCTGGATAATTTAAAACCATGTAATGTGAAGGAAGATCCATTAGAAAATTATGATTACTTTGTTCATGGAAAAGTTATGAAGCGAGAAAATGATGAAGTTGATGGATGCAATAACAATGATTTTGCTGATATAGAATCTATTTTAAATTTAACTTCTAAGACACCACTGATTTCTGCAGGTCAGACATCTCCAGTTCGGGTACGTCCAGCTACACCTACATCATTTACTGGTCATCAACCAAAATCACCTCCTATTGCAGAATCAGCTAATGCAAGCCCTGCAACTCCGTCCAAAGATGAAATGCCTAGCGCCTTAAATAATTATGATGTGCCTGATGTTGAACCAGCTTTAGAGATTAATGGAATGTTTTCGTGTAAAATTTGTGATAAGAAATTTAAAGTCAAGACTGCTTTAAAACGTCATAAAAAGATGGATCATGAAAAAAGAGGTTCAAATTATTCTTGTAATCAATGCCAATATGCTTGTGTAGACAAGAGCACTCTAGTTCGACATTCACGAACACATAATGGAGAAAGACCTTTCCAGTGTGGTATTTGCAAATATGCATTTACTACTAAAGCTAATTGTGAGCGACACGTCAAAAAGAAACATAAAAAATCTGCTAAAGCTGATATCCGTAGTGCAATTGCGTACAATCCAAATATGTCTTATAGAGGTGGACAAGATTCCTCTACTGCTGATATTGGCAGTTCTGAAACAAAATGCAAATATTGTGGAAATGACTTTAAGTACAATAGGGTTTTGAGACACCATTTAAGATCATTGCACAATAGCTGCAGCAGGAAACCATTCAGTTGTAAAGTATGCAATTATGGATTTTCTACTAAAAATAACTGCATCCGGCATGTACTGAAACAACATCCTGTTTTCAAAGATAAGTTGAGATCTGTTGTCATGTCAAACAATCTATTGCAACAAAGAAGAAATTCTGAAACAATGAGTAGTCCAGATAATTCTAATTCTTCTTCTTCTGGCAATCAACCTGTCACCATGGAGGAAAATCAACCTTTAGATTTACATTGCAATACAACTAATACAGTTATAGATTTGCAAGTTGAAAAAAGTCCCGAGTTTAATGCAAGTGAAGCAGTTATTGCAGCTGAAAGCTTAGTAAGTTTGTCTGAAGCTCCACCACTCCAAGAAGAACCTTTAAATCTTGCTGCCTATGCACTTGACCTGTCTTGCAAACCTTTGGCTGCAATTTCTAAAAAACTAGAATCTAAACCTTCAAGTATTTTCAATGTTGCACCAAGTGTTTTTAAGCCTGTAGAATACATTGATTTAACTACTTCCAAATCAACAATTCCAGTCCCAATACCTGAAAATAAAATTCAGATATCACCATTGCCTATGACTAATTGCTCAAAGAAAATAGAAATAATTAATAAAAGTGATACTTCAACAAATACTCCTGGACAAAAGGTTAGATCTTTTGTTTGTATTTATTGTGCTGCAAAATTTACTTTGAAATCAAATATGGAACGCCACATTAAAAGAAAGCATCCTGAATTTGCAAGGCCAACACGAAGCAGAAATTTCATACCTAGCATTGTAACTCCCAATCTTCAGAAACAGAATTCAGCTACTTTATCAGATAAAACTAGAGATGCTTTGAGACATGTGTTAAGTAATAAAGTTCAACAAGTGCCTATATACAAAAAATTTGCTGCTGAAATTTTACCTAAAGTGGCCAGTACATTTAAAATAGTTGGACCTGCACACACCTTTCTTCCTGTTACTCAAGTTGCTAATACTAAATCTATTTTGAATTTGTCTTTAGATTTGAGTAGCAAAAATGAAAAAGTAGCCATTTTAGATCTAAACCCAAATATCCTGAAATCAACTGAGAATGGTGGTGATGAAACTTGCTCAGACTTGGCTAGTGTATCTTCTGTCATCTGCACAGCCAATTCTCCTCAATTCAAGCAATACCTTGGGAAATCAACTGATATCGAAAAAATAGATGTTACTGATTCAGAAAAAAAGAATGAGAATCAGGAGATCATGGCAGATTGTGAAGGTGTAAAAAAGAATGAAAATGCATCTGTATCATGCCCATATTGTGAAAGGAAATTCCCATGGTCCAGTTCTCTTCGAAGACACATTCTTACGCACACTGGACAGAAACCATTTAAATGTCCTAGATGCTCTCTGTGGTTTACTACTAAGTCAAATTGTGATCGCCACTTGGTTCGCAAACATGGCCACAAAGGGGACGTAACCACACGCAGCGTTCCTGACCGTCCTTATAAATGCAATCATTGTTTCACAAGTACCTTTTCTACTCGAGGAAACCTTCGCAAACATTTTTACTTAAAACACTGGACCAAAAGCTATTTGGGTATGAATGGTAAACCCAGCCAGTTGGATAAAAAGAATGGGGATATTAACATCACACATTTGCCATTTGAAAGCCTCCCACCTATCAAAGTATCTAAAGGTAATGTTACTTCTGTAACAACTCAAGAGCACAGCTACAGCCAGTTAGAAAAAAAGTTAGCCTTTGCTTGTAATTTTTGTGATGCCAGCTTTGCAAACCTGGTTGACCTGAATAGCCATATGTTAAAGCATACTAGCGTAATATATATGTGTTATTTATGTCGAAGGACATTTTCAAATCATGAAGAATGTTTCAGTCATTTTAAAACATCTCATTCTTTAGTTTACATGCAAATCAATCTGGCGGATGAAAATGGCATGAAGTTATCAGAAGAAGACAACATTGAAGACATTTCTGAAGCAGCATCTCCAGAAAAAAATTCTGTTTCTATTGCATGTATGATATGTTTTCAAAAAATATCTTCATTTGAAAACCTTCAACAACATTTTAAAAGGCATTTGTCTAAAGATAAACAGGCAGATAGTCAGGAACAACTCTCTTCAAAAGAATCGACCCCACCATCTACTAAAGCATCTCCTGGCACTTCCAAATCATCTCCTAATCACTTTTCAAAAAAGAAAAACCTAACCAACAAGAATAAAATCAAAAACTCTTTGCTACATTTGTTTCCATCAACATCTAAAAATACTAATTCCAAATCGGAACTTGTTTCTCCTGTTGAAAATACAGATGTATTACAAAATCTACTAGGAATTAAGGACTCTCATGTGCTGGATCAGTGTCTATGGAAACCCAATTCTGCTGCAGAACTTCTAGGTCTGAAAGAAGTATAACTGCAAAAACAACATCTTTTACAACTTTTTCATTCATTGTTCAGAAGAATAGATTTTAATTCATTACTATGGGTCATAGATGCTCTTATGCTTCAAAAGAATTTTCATGCATATTTTCTTTTTTATTCCATTTATACAAATTTTGTTTTTGCTGATGAACATATTGGGACATCTGGGATTAAAACAGATAGTGTTTTTCCCCATGAGTAATTATATTGTTAATGTTTTTGCACTTGTGCCTTTTATACAAAAATGAGTGTTTGAAAAAAATTTTAACCGATTATTTTTAATCACTTGCCTTATTAGTTCATTTGTGCTTAAAATATAACTATTCTGAACATCTATCATTGCTTATGTACTCTCAAATTTTATTAAATTTCTAAATGTATTTTTATTGCATAATTCTGACAAATCTTTGGTTTTTGTTGTTACATTAGGTAGGTGCTAAAGTTCATTAAAAAACAGGATATGTTTATTTTACAAATATCATGATATCCTTGAATATCTTTTTAAAACAAATACAATTAACTCTTAAAAATTTAATTTTCTATAAATAATTTTTTTAGAAAAATATTTCTTTAATTGTGTGTGAAGATAATAAATAATATATGAAATTTAACCATTTGCATTAAAATCAATATTTTGTTTTTATTTTCGTTAATTTTTTAATTAAAAAAAAATCATAGGAAAAAATTTTCCTTTCTTTATTTTTACTTAATTTTCTATAGGGTTTTCACTCTCTGCCTACTTTATATAAGAATATTATCTAATTGTATTAGAAAACAGCAAAAAAAGAAATACGTTATTTCCCTGTTATAACATCAAATTTCAATTACACCAAGGTCATTGTCAAACTCGTGAATTCTACCTTGAGATACAATACCTTGGAAATAGTTCTTAGTAGCTTGGTAATTATCTGTTGGGCGCCACTATAACAGGCAAGTACCAGAAATAGTTATCAAGAGTGAAGTTTTTAAATAATTGTTACACTGCTTTTTTTTTAAACTTGTGAATATTTTTTTAAAGCTCAAATCTGTTATAATGACCAATAAAGTACTTTTAACTATACTATAAATCAATATTTTAAAAAAAAAATAGATGTGAAATAAGAAAATTGATTAACTTTGCTCTATCTTTTTATTCTGAGTATCATCTTTGCTATATGAATGAGCTTTTGAAATATAATTATTAGAAAATGAAATTTAAAATTCAAAGAACTCATATGAGCATATTAATTTTGAAACATTTCATATATAAAAAGTGCCTTTGTTATATAAAGTAAATGCTTGCTTGTGAATTTTTTAAATTCTTGTTCTTTGATAGTGTGGATAAAATTCTATAATTTTATTCACGCTATCAAAATTTAATTACATGAAACAAAGAACTTTTCCACCTACCTAATAATAAATTTGGGATGAAAAGAACAATTTGAAAGATTTTTTGGATGATTTTGCTCATTTAATTTATGAATGAAAATGTTTTTCAATTAAAAGAAGTGAAAGTTTATATATTTCATGTTTAGGACATTACATTTTTACTGCTTCATTGACATGTGTGTATTGCAAATTACACAGTTGTTATTGCTTTTGAAAATGTCCTAATTATTGCATATTTATGTATTAATCTATACCTGGGCCTTAAAAATGTTAGTTGTTAAAAGAATAATTGTTACTATAATATATTGATATTGGCAGTTTTCATATTTTGTATTAATATATATTACAAAAGTAGCAGTTTTTTATCCAAGCCATTTTAAGAAGAAGAAAAAATAATTGTGTTAAAGTTGCAACTATATTTTTTTAAAATCACTTGTGATAATTTTGTTGTAATTGAAAGAATTTTTTTTCTTCTGTCATAATTTCTTACTGGAAGGTAAAAAATATTTTTCATAGTAATTCATATATATATCAGTACTTGGAAAATTATGCAAAATTAAATAATTATAATTTTAAAACATTGATCTGGAAAGAATTGTATTACTTATTAGATTTAGAAAATCAGTTTGGGACCAATTTTCAAGTATAGTTAGTTTTGTAGCATGATTTTTTTTTACTTTGTAATTGATTAATCTGTTTACAGTTTATGAAGGGTTATTAATGTACAATCACAAACACTATAACAATGTACAGCACTTATTGCTTTATCATTATATCGAAAGTAATGTAGTGATTGTAACTGAATTAAATTACAGTTATATAATGACTTACTGTTGTATATAGAATACTAATGTTGTAGAATTTTTTTTGTTATGTAAAAAAAATCGTCATTTATCACTCAGTAACAACTTTTTTTTAAATTTTAATTAGATGGAAGTTGTGTTAGCTGTGAATTTAAATTGTACAGAAAAAAAATTGTTAACATTCCAGTAAGTTCACTCTTTGTTATAAATGGTATGAGGGAACAATTTTTCGATGAAGTTTAAATGTCTTACCTTTTTATTTCTGTTAAAATTTTAACCTTTTGCTTGCAATCTAAGTGCCTATGTATATCAAATCAACCGTCCATCTTAAAATTTATAGTAAGAAAAACTAATCATTATATATTTCCCAAGGAATAATTTTCCTTAAATGTTATACTAGCAATTTTTCATGCATCTTACTCTCATAATATTCAATATACATTCCGTCCACTAGCTTTATCTACTTCTCAGATATACATTTACTGCTATAATACAGCACTCTAGAATTCTTTTAGAACAGCTGTCTGTTGAAAAGATTATAGAAATTAGCAAAGAAAGTTTGCTATATCAAAATTTTAAGTTTCTGAATTGAATTGGTTAAATTTATATTGTATAGTATATATTTCGATTTAATTTAATGAGAAAAGTGCTCTTAAAAAAGAAAAAATATTATACTCTATGTTAGTTAAAAGTGTGTAATATTTATGTAACAAATTTTCTTCACAACATTTAAACTCAGGTTAAACTGTCTTCAAGTCAGACTTATCAAACTTTGAGGTAAAAAAAAATTCTAAATGATCTGCAAATCAATAGAGAAGCTGTAATCTTGTTTGCTCTTCATATCTGGGCTATTGTATTTATTTGAATACAAAAAAGCATAAAAAAAAATCAAGGTTCTGTGAGGATATTTTAGTGTAAAATAGGAGTGAATATCATGTGTTACATTGAATATCATACACTATGTTAAATATATTTAATGTGAATGCAGTTCTCTTGATTCTACAAGATATGTTCATGTTCAAAATGGCTTTTCATTTTTTTTTTTTTTTTTTTTTTTTTTTTCTAAAGTAAAGAATACATTTCCTCCATTTTCTATAAAACATTTGTTGTGATAAGTATCTTACAATAAATGTTAAAACATGGTGATTCCTTAAACACTGATTTGCTCAAATAAAATAAACATCAAGTTCTTTTTTTCTTGGTATCATCTGAAGTTTTAATGGAATATATTTTTAGATTATTTGACTGCATAAAAACGTTTCTTTTTGCTCTTAGATTATTCATCAAATCTCTCTAGGAGTAATTTACAAAGAAAACAACATGTTTCTGCAAATAGTCTCTAATTTATATATTTTTAATTTTGAAGCATTGGAGGAACTGTATCTTGCTCAGTATTGAAATATTTCTTGTAACTTTCAATATTGAAACATATCTTGTAAAAGTAAACAAGAAAAACCCAATAAGAAGAATCTAGATTTTATATAAGTCTTGAATCATGTTTCCAAAATTGGGTACAATTTTATAGAATCTAATATTTTTATTATTCTATAGAACCACATGTAAAAAGCATATATATGAAATAGCCCATTCCATTTTAATTTTTGTTTCCTAGTGTTTGTAAGATTGTAATTAATTGCGTGTAGTGTTTTTAGTGCTAAGTTTGTGAATTCAAATTTGTGTTGAATTGTGATAAAGTAATTTCTTTTGTTTTTTAAGCAATAATAAAGAAATTAAAAAGTATCAATTGAATATTTGTGAATTTTTTTTTCAAATTGTTACATTAACAATGAGGCAATTCAAATTTTAGTAATAAAAAATAAATTACCTATAAAAGACACTCAATAAAGTAATGCATGCCTTTCTTACTTTATATTTGCAGTCAGTTGAGTTATTACATTTCATTTAATTCAAGTGACAAAAGTAATTTTTTTAAACCATTACTTAGATTATTATAGTAAAGGAAACAATAATCTACCATTGAATTGTAAAGAAAAACAGGGAAAATATATGAAATTAAAGTGTGTATTTTTTAATTTTCCTGTAATGAGAAAAATATAACTTCAACATTCTTCGGTACAGGGTATTTCTTTCATGTGGAATTTGTGCATTAAATTAGGATTTATTCCGAGAGGTATTTATGGGGCTTCCTTTTAAAGTCATTATTTATACCCTTGCCTATCAAAGTTAAGTATTCTACTTTGTAAGCAACTGTCTCAACAATTAACATTGAGAGCCAAAATCCGCATTTAATTTGAATCAATGTAGCTCTAGAAGTACAGGAGGATCATTGACAGCTTACCTTGCAATTATGAATCCCAGTCAAATGAACATAAATCTCGAGAAGTACGTGTATTGGCTGAACAATTAACAAACATTTGAATATGTTTGAGATCTGCAATGTTAATTGCATTATATTCTTTTCAATATATTTTAAATATTAATTTACTGGTAATTTAAAAAAAAAAAAATTGTGCATGAAAATTGTTTTTTTAATGCACTATATTTTCAAAAAAAAAAAAAAATTCTTTAGATATTTTTATAGGATTTTATACAAATAGCAGTTGCTGAACAAAGTTTTATTTTTAGTGATACAGTATGAAAGAAATTTTATTCCAAAATACTAAAAAGTTATTGGGAATTCTACAGACAATTTTTCCAGCAGAATTATAGCATACTTTCCTCGAAGTTGAATGAAAGTCTCATGACAAGGTGAATTTGATTTGTAAATTAAAAACGAATTCTATAAATGCATACAAATTTTCCACTCAAAAGAATCCTTTATGTTGTCGTCGTGTCCATGGAAAATGCAGAGTATACAATTGATAGTCTCAAAGGTTGGAATTGCTCAGTTGCCAGATCGAGTATCTTAGGGCTCTAGTGAAATTCCTGTGGGGATACTTAAATGTGTCAATGTCAAGTTTAAAAAGGTGTGGTAAAATACTTGGACGATAGTTATAAATGTGCTCTGGTGTCAGTTGAGTATCTGAGAAATTTCTTCAATTGTCTTAGGTTCTCGTGTTGTCAGGGTGAATGCTCATGCACTTGTACTGATTTGTCTTGTTATTGATCCAGAGCAGTTAAAGTGTGTAATTAGGGATTTCTTCAAAAGTTGATTGAAAAGTCTGGACATAGTCTCAGCAATGGTGAGAGAAAAGTGATTCATTTTTCGTGCTTCATTGGGCTAGTAAATCTGCTCATTCATTGCTGTCTTATGTTGACAAGGGCAGGGATCCAGTGAAGGTCACAGGATTTACCTTTGTTGTAGAGTACCTTAAGTAGATTACGTATGGTGTGAGTGGTGTTATTTATTCCATTTTTAATTGCGTCTAGAGCAGAGTTTGAGTCAGACAGAATAATAGCTCGTTAAGTAAAAGGAATCATTTATGTAGAGAAAAGAAATTAGTAGACAATACACTTAGCTTTTTCGACAAACATCAGTATCTTGTCAGCAGCAGCAATCAAATTTTATCTGAGTACCAGTCCCAAGAAATTATTAGTATTTTTGTTTATTAAGTAATTGGATTGAATATCTCATTATTTTACTTTTTTTTTTTTGTTTTGTTTTTGTTTATCGATACAAATAATTTTTAAGTATCTTGCCAATGCATAATGGGTCCCTTTACATCCGGTTAAAATGAATTACTTAAAAATACTCAAACACAATTTTAATGGTTAAATGTAAATAAACTTTTTACGCTGCTCGTCTAAAACTAGGACTGACAAGCGGTGAATGAAAATTTTCCATTTGTGTAAGTTTTTTTTTCTGGGGAGGGGAGAAGGAAGGCACAAATTACATTAACTTTTTATGAATTTATAGATGCTATGATAAAAAAAAAAAAAAAAAAACCTATATAAATAGTTCCTTTTAAAAGTTCATCTAAAAAATAGTTTTTTGAGTAAACATGCTGAAAGCTTAAAATATCTTTTTATAAAAATTTCTTACAAAGAAAAATATTTAACACATTGTATTTTTAAACATCTATGTACGAGTTTAACAATTTTGATATATTTGCGGCTTCTTCGTGGAAGTCACCACAAACAACTACATGAGCAAAAAACGCCGAATAATTGATTCAGCAAGAATTTCCTTCCTGGCTTGGTTGTAGAAGGTGTACCTTGGACGAGATTTGTTCGGACCCAAAGATATATAAACTTTATATTCCGTCGTGTAACGCGCTCTTCAAATACAAAGAATGAGATCGAAATTTAAGTGGGCTCGCTATACGCTGAGTGTAAAAATTATGGAATTAAAAGTGCGGAAAATGATCATAAAAAAATTACATTTCTATAAGTACCTAAAATACCGTTTATCCAAAAAAAATAATAAATATCATGAACTTAAAAAATTTCCTATCTTCGGACACATCTTTGCTGCAACACGATTTCTTTCGCAAATTGAATAACTTTACATTTGAAACCAGCAGTGTATTTATTTTGTTTGGCGGGACACCAATTTATTATTAAAAGGAGCACTAAATCAACTGTGTTCCTTTTAGTAGTCGATTAAAGCAAATGCGATTTACTAAAGTCTTCGGTGTTTACTTCAAATGACTGAATAAACAGAAAACATGGCCCCCCCCCCCCCTTTTCTCGAAAATCTAGAATAACATTCTTTTGTGCACATCTGCTTTAACTACTATCCTCAGTTTGGAGAATTATTTACTCCCTCAAGTATTTCCCTCATACATTGTTCCCTTAATCGCTTGTCAATTTAGTATACCATTTTTCAAAAGCCTGGAAAATTCCTTCGAATGAATAACTTCAAAAGATAAGGCCACCGCATACGTACATTACAAGTTTGTTTGTAAAGAAAAGATTGCGCGTTATACGGCGAATATACTAAAAGATATAGTTTGAAATAACACCGGTAAAAAACGAGTTTTTTGGACGTGGGTTTTCTTTCAAACTTCACACTCTGCGTAACATAATTTTTCATACCTTAAATTTTAAGAGCAAAAGGGAACATTGAGTCAAATTGAATACATTTAGTATTTATATAGTTAACAAAAGACAATTTAAGCAATGAACCCTTCATCTTGGCGAGAAATCTAGCGTAAAATTTAATTCTTAAAATAATTAGTTTCAATCAATCAATTTTTGTTAATTATAGTTAAATTATCGTATTGTCATCCAAAACAATCGTGTATTGAAAAGTTCAGTTCGATCGAACGCTATCAAATGTGAGGAAAATGCTTTTAAAGTTTTGAACAAGCCAATATTACAATGTGAGAGAAAGAAAAACCATTAATTATAGGTGCGCGTTAAATGCCGGAATATACGGTGATTCGAACCTGTTTCCATCATCCAAGGTCAACCGACATCCCCCGGTAACGACAATAACCCGTCCACCACGAGAGGAGAAAAAATCCCCCAGAATAGCGAAAACGCTCTCCGTCGAAGTGCTAATCCAGAACTTGAGCACTAGATAACAGCACAGTCTAGAATTACGGGTTACATTTTCCTTACAAAGCAAACTTGCCACTTAAGCGGAAAAAGCATTTTTCAGGATTCTTAACCATTCGGGGACCCGTGTGGAGACCGGGAATGACAGAATAGTCCCACTGTAGCTCATGCATGTCGTAAGAGGCGACTAAAATGGGTACCCAGCGTCTGGGGGTATAGCCGGGCACCCTGCCCCTGGGGATTGTATCAAGGGACCTCAGGGACTTACCTTCTTCAGGTAAGTACGGGCATCATGACCCCGAGGCACCTTAGTGATCTTTTTCTTTCCCATGGGGTTTACTGTCTTTGGTAAACACGGGTGACGCACTCCCGGAATACCCTAGCGATCCTTCTCTATTTTCGACCCTCCTTCTTGTCAACCACTTTTTATATTTTTTTCAACTTCACGTCTAGACCACAGTTTAGTTTTGTTTGGTGCGGCATAGCCATATCTGGCTATTGCGCCAATAAACTTTACATTCACTCTCTCACTCACTTAACCATTCGGGTTTTCATCCCGGATCAAGCTGGAAAAAAATATTGGGTGAGACTGAGCATCTGAATCTACACTTGCCCAGGAGTAAAAAATAGATTGTATAATTAGTAAAAATTAAGATGAGCAATAATACATTTGAAGTTGATAATTACATGACATTTAATGTCTTAATTTTTAGTTGCTATAGCTATTGTAATACAGTACTTTATTGGCTTAGTACTGGGTTTAAACTTTCAAATTAATTTGAAAGAAAGTAAAAAGCTGTTTTTAAAAAAAAAGGTATTCATGGAAAAAATTATATTTAAAGATTTAATAAATTATTTTTGATTATTGTGGCAGCTGTCTCAATACAGGTTTGGGTACTGGGGGGAGACCAATTTCGGTTGTTCAATCTGGTGAGAGGTAAATTAATTTCTATTTTGAGAGCAACGGTCGTAAATTAAGCGTTACCTGTTTTAAAATGCACCCTCTCCTCATAAAATGAATTTAAAAAAATTCAGAATTTACGATTTTACCATAATTAGTAATGTAGCAATCAGAATTTAAAGGTCAAGAAGAAAGACGCCTGGAATTCAGCAGGTGAGGGCTGCTAAAATCTCGAAGAGAATTTTTAAGAGAGAAATGAGAGACCGAATTACGAGATCGGATACTCCGAAGACGAACCGATGCAGAAGTAAAGAGATCAACAATGGCAACAAACCCGATACCCACCCTACAAAACCCTTAAACCTAAATCGCAAATTAACGAACAAATTAGAATCCATAGAAACAACAACTGGGAAGCTCTACTTAAGGAACTCAATACCGAAGATAACTCTCTTTTCAATTTAAACAGAAAATTGACAAAAAAAAAATTCCATAATATTCCCCCTCTCAGTGGAAATAATGGATCAGTTTTCTCCTCCAAAGACAAGGCTGACCTATTTGCTCATTCCAGGAAAATTCTGCACCGTACGATGATGATAAAATTGAACAAGTAGAATAATTTGTTTATAATTATCTAAATTCTTACTCTAGTATGAATGCCAACCCCTCTCTCACATCTCCAACTGAAGTATCTGCCATAATCAAAAAATTAAACAGAAAGAAAAGCCCCAGGTGTCGATGGTATCAAAACGTTACCTTCAAATATCTTCCTTTAAAAGACGTTACTCATTTAACTAAAATTTTCAACAAATGCCTACGACTATCCTATTTCTCTAAGAAATGGAAAAATGCAATAATTATTCTTTTCCACAAACCAGGTCAAAACCACTCCCTACCCACAAATTATCACCCTATAAGACTTTTAAATTCTATTTCAAAAAATTTTGAAAGAATTATTTTAAAACACATTTTAGATCATGTCACTTTAAACAATATTCTACCTGACTCTCAATTTGGTTTAAGATCCCATCATAGCACTGCCCAGCAACTTCTACGCTTTGTTAATACCATCACTGAAGGATATAACGCTAAACAAATCTTTGGAGGAGTATTTCTTGACATCCAAAAAGCGTTTGATCGCCTCTGGCACGATGGACTTATTTATAAACTTACCAAACTCAACTTTCGCCCTGAAATCATTCTCTTAATTAACTACTACCGCATAAATAGGACATTCCAAGTCAAAGTTAATAATGAATACTCTCTAATTAGCCATATTGAAGCAGGATCTCCACAGGGCTCTGTAATTTCAGCAATTTTGTATAATTTGTACACCCACAACTTCCCTCAGAGTCCTCACAATAGTCTTTGCTTGTTCATAGATGTTGCTGCTATTTTCACACAAGATATCTCCATAAAATCAGTTATTCTCAAACTTCAAAATCATTTGAAAGAATTCAAAAATGGTTCTCCCACTGGAGGATAGCAGTCAATACCACTAAAACTTCAGCCATTATTTTTAGAAAGGGCCATACCCCTGCCCCAACAACTTAAACTTTATAATAAAAATATCACAAGGGACTCTGAGATCAAATATCTCGGGGTCCATCCGGATTCCAAAATGAACTTTAAAAAGCACACCACTACAATAGTTACTAAATGTTGGGTCAAAATCCACAGCTGTATTCCTCTGATTGGAAGGCACTCTGGGCTTCCCCTCTCCAACAAAGTTCTACTATATAAACAAGTCATAAGACCAATAATTCTTTATACAGCCCCAACCTAGGGTCACATAGCAGTCACTCATATTAAAAAAATACAAGTCCTCCAAACTAAAATTTTAAAAATAATAACAATTGCTCCTTGGTACATCAGAAACTCCATATTAACACATGGATCATGGATCAATAAGTTCCGAGACTAACCCAGAGATGGCGCTCGTAGTAAACCAGTAACCAGGTCTTTCTAGAGTACTAACCTTTGCTTGAAACGTGTCAAAATTTTAAGTCCATCGGACCAGAAACAGCTGAGTTATCGAGGTTGGAGTCAAGTCGTTTTGTAGTTTGTTTAAAAAATGGAAAAAACCGAGTTTCGTGTTCTGATAAAACATTGTTTTTTAATGGGTAAAAACACCGTGCAAGCGAAACAAAGGATTGAAAAATGTTACCCGGACTCTTGTCCATCAAAAGCAACGATTTGTCGGTGGTTTGCCGAGTTTAAACGTGGTCGTACCGACACAAATGACGCGGAACGCTCGGGTAGACCTGCGGAAGCCGTTACACCGGAAAATGTGAGTGAAGTGACAAAAATTATAATGAAAGATCGTAAAGTGAAGCTCCGTGAGATTGCTGAGATGACACAGATATCATATGGAAGTGTATTTACTATCCTTCATGAAAAATTGAGCATGAAAAAGGTTTTTTCCAAGTGGGTGCCGCGATTGCTTTCGATGGAACAAAAACAGCAACGAGTCGATGATTCAGAAAGCTGTTTATCGCTATTTACTCGCAACAAAAAAGATTTCTTGCGTCGTTACGTGACCATGGACGAAACATGGATACATCACTACACTCCAGAGTCGAAGAGGCAGTCATCTGAGTGGCGCACAGCTGGCGAAAGCCGTCCGAAAACGCAGCAGTCAGCTGGCAAAATCATGGCGTCAGTTTTTTGGGATACGCATGGCGTGATTTTCATTGACTACCTCGAAAAAGGTAAATCGATCAACAGTGATTATTATATTGACTTGCTGGTGCGTTTGAAAGAGGAAATCGCAAAAAAACGACCGCACATGCAGAGAAAAATAATCCTTTTTCACCAAGACAATGCACCCTGCCACAAGTCGATGAAAACAATGGCAAAATTGAACGAATTGGGCTTTGATCTGCTTCCCCACCCCCCATACTCGCCAGATTTAGCCCCCAGTGACTACTCGCTTTGCTGATCTTAAAAAATGCTCCAGGGAAAAAGATTTGGCTCAAATGAGGAGGTCATCGCTGAAACTGAAGCTTATTTTGAAGCGAAAGATAATTTTTTTTATAAACATGGTATTGAAAAATTGGAAAAGCGTTGGAACAATTGTATCACCCTAAAGGGTGATTATGTTGATGAATAAAAAAAAAAAATTGCAAATAAAATGTTGTTTTCAATGTTAGTCTCGGGACTTATTGATCCATGTGTTACATAAAAATTTTAAAATTCTCCTAATTAAAATGCATATTTCTCACATAACGAGAAGATTTTACTATAGATTAATTGACCATGAAACTCCCTTAATTTAAGCCCAACTCATTTTTGCCTATAATATTGGTACCCACGCTTATCCCTATCAATCCTGCAATTAATTTTTTAACTTACAACCCTCATAAAATCTCATCTGACACCCCTTTAAATTTATTCCCTATTGCAAACTAATAAATCTTAACTCCACTCTTTTAAGCTTCCAGGTTACATCACCATTATTAAAAATTGACGCCCATTCAATAACAACTTCGGCTTTGTTCTCTTTGATTAGGATAAAACAACCCTTCTACAAGCGATCCATTACTCTTCTTCCTCCCTCATAGCTGATTACCTTTGCGAAATTTAGCTGTCTATCTCATTTAAAACACTCTACTTACATAAAGAGAAATTTACAAAAAAAAAATGAAATATAAATTACTTGTATCGATAAACAAAAAATATATGTAAAATAATCATAATCACTTCAATTACTAAATAAATAATCAAAAATACTAACTCTATTCCTTTCATTTGCACTTCTCTCTTTCATAACTTTTTGTAAAATCTCTAATGTATTCTCTACACAATTTAATATGCAAGTAAGAAATGAAAAAAATTCATGGCAAAAAGTCAGACAGAGTAAAGTGTCCTTAGGACTGGTACTCAAAAAAAATTTGATTGCTGCTGTGAGTAGGAATAAGTATTCACATCGGAAAGTCGAGAGAGTACTTTCTGATTGGCCGACAAGAGAAGTTCCTATCGGCTAGGGGCGGTTCTGGAGTCTTAGAAAGATTTCGATACGACGACGACGATCAGAAGTTTATTGAGTGCCAACTTAAACAGTGTTTTACTCGGTTTAAATTTTAATTCATGAAAGGAGAAAGAAACCTACATATTACGTTGTTACGCAGAAGAACTAAATAAACATAAGGAAAAGGAAGTTCGATGATAGGGAAAAGGAAGAATAAGAGTATTTAATAATTTTATGTACCCTTTTTCAGTTCTAGTGTAAAAAAAATTTATCCATAGTTCTGCGTTTATTCATTAGCACTGACAAGTGCAGTTTGCTCAGATAATTAGGATGTTTCAGTTTTCATTTCAATTGTATCACTTTTTTTATCACATAAATATGATTTCGTTTTAGTAAATATAAAATCAGTAAGTGCGAAATTCCTTAGGGGAATTGGCAAGAGGCGAGTGGAAATAGAGAGAGAAGGAGTTTGTAATGGTAGAGTGGCTGGGGAGATAAAAAGTGGATGGGAACGACGAGGGAAAGCTTTGACGTGAGGTGGGATGTGTCAGGATCAGTTGTTGGTGATTGATGAGTAGGGGAGGGGCTAGAGAACTTGGGATAGAGGGCCTTTCTCTTTTCAAAAAGTTTGAGATGGAATGCTAAGTTTATATAAGGGGGAATTAAGAGAAAACAATTTTTGCAAGATTGAAATGGGAAGGGGTGGGGGCCATTGTTAAGAGCGAATATTGTTTGTGCTCGTATAAGAGGTGTAACGTAGGCTATAGATAACCATCCGACAGGGACATTTGTATTGAACTCCCTTTTGTGTTTCCCAACGTCCCATTCAAAGGCTTTTTAAAAAGTTTACTATACTCCAAAGCAATAAATAAACCGAGTCTGGAGTCATCTACTTTGGTCAGTTACATTCATGAATACCTGACTCTGCTATACAGATGTGGCATTGTAAATTTTCCTCTGTGAGGGATTGTGAACAATAACATAGATATATATAGATATTTAGAATCTAGGCGTTTGACGTCCGACATCTGTGCGTTAAACAGAATATTGGCAGATAAGAGCGAATGGACATAAATGGAGGTCCTACCCTGGAATTTAAAAGGGACAGAAAAATAAAGAGAGGGGATCCTAGCGAAGGAAGGCGATCTCGCAAGAAGTGAGCGAGAGGGGGGTGCGGTTTAGGTTATTTCCTGCTCTTGCGATTATGGTGAATTCTATCTTTTAGAGACTAAATTCATGAGGATATATTCCTATTCGTGGTATTTTGTATGAATATTTTGTTTGTAACATTGTACGAAGAGTAACAAGGCGAAAACGCCTTCTAACTTGAGTATAACTCATACAATTGTACAGCAAAGAAGTATTTTTACTTAAGCTGTGTGATTTCTTCAAGCTACCGATCCATTCCATAAACTCTGGGGTCGCAACGTTACAGGGGTTTTTCATGATATGATAGTCTATTGAAGAATTTTCTTGACAGGTGGGCAGTATGATTTTTAATAAGAAAGATTTTTAGATCATTATGAAGGACTGTATTGGTGATGAGGGGGAATCTTCACTTAGAGGGGTTGAAGGTTTTTTCGAAACGTGCCAAAATCGCCAAACAGAGCAATTAACGTTCCAATGTGGTAGTCGTCCAATTGTCGTTACGTCACACACGATGACGTAGGAAAGTTCTTTAGAAATGCCTGAGTGATGAGAATTTTGTTAGGGAGGGAAGACAGTTATTTATTTAGATATGAAACTTGTATCTGTGTGTCTAACTAAGGTACTCGTAAATCACGACTAATGATATAATCGGCTACAGAGCATGCGTCAAATTGACCCGTCAACTGACGATGACCTCAATAGAAAACGTTCCAAACGACACATAATACAAAAAAAAAAAAGGATGTGTATCAATAGCTGTAGTGGCTGGCAAAACTGCAATCTCTTAAATATCGTTTTCAGAAAGTCCCTCAACAGTTAAGGAAAAAAAAGGCTTTTCTCCCTAGGAAGAGGGCAGGCCAGGGAAATCTTTCATTTCTCGGTTGCTAACAGTACCCCAAAAGACACACCAGTCAAGTTTCCTCCGGACTGTAACCTTTGCACTTCGAATCGCCCCTTCACTCAAAGTCAACTGGTCTCCGTCAAGGGACGAAAAAAAATTCTTCAAAATAGTGAAAGTATTTGTTAAGGTCGGCAAACTGAAATGACAAACATACATAAACCGATAATTAAAAATCACAACCTAATTAAATACAAAGCTACGCTAAACATAACAAATCTCAAGAGAAAAGAATTAGTGAGGGGAGGGGGAAATGGAAGCAATGCAATTTATGTAACTGTCCCATATTTTGGCATGGAAAAAGTATGTATAAACCATTTTTATGGACATAACTTCAATAATTATATTATCAATAAGGGTATAAACCAAGGAATAATCAAAATTTCAGTAGAGACTCTTAAATTAGAAAAAGGAAAAAAGTAAATACATTAAAACCAAAGTCAGAAAAACCATAAATTTACAAATAATTTATACACATTAATTCACACTAATTTTTTTAAAACTCAAAAGTTACAGCTATTACTTCAAACTATATTGTTGTGCTCTCTCATTCCAATATGCCACAATATGACCTCGTATAACCGTCCAACTATTGATTGAATGTTAATAAACTTACTTAAATCAGGAAAAACGAGACTATTAAAATTCATTTATATATATGAAAGATATTAAAAGTTTATTCTAACATTAATAAAACATTCCGAATGCATGGCCGAAATGAACAGTACTTTTTTTTTATAATACGATTATTTATTCATTCTGGCAGAGAGAGAAAGTTCCGGGTGTTCTGATGAACTTAGCCCGGCAAAATAGCGTAAATAAATTTTTAAATTTCAACAATAAAAACAACAGAACTTTTTACAATAAATGCATTCGTAATGCAATTCAGTTTTCAATTAATGCGCGTATGGGGGTATAGCCGGGCACCCTGCCCCTGGGGATTATATCAGGGGACCTCAAAAGTTCGCCTTCCTTCTTCTCTATTTTTGACCCTCTTTCTTATCAACAAAATATTTTTTTCAATTTTTTTTTCGCACGTCTAGACCACAGTTGCATCTTGTCTAGCGCAGTAGGGCCATATCTGACTCTTGCGCCAATAAACTTCTCTATCACATCACACATTTCAATAAATGCGTTCGGTAGCTCAGTATTCTCCAAAGTATAACACAAGGATATGATGCAAAGAGCAACACTCTTAAAAGTTACTAAGTGGACTGTAATGTTGTTTATTATTTTGCGCAGAACTTATTCGACTCCTTCCTTGTTGTAAAGTCAAGGACAAACTGAAAACACTCGCTTAAAAATGGTAGAAGACGCTTTACACTCTCGTGCATGTACATTGAATTGCATTTGCCAATGCATACATGTCCTCCAACATTTAAATACAGGTAACCTCTCCGTATAACACGGCATTTCTATAGCACGGATTCATTATAAAACGGTTCCAGAAAATTGGTAACATCCCCGCATAACACGGTGCTTTTAAAGCACGGATTAACTCTAATACTCATCCATTAGAGATATAAAACCGACAACATTAAATGGCTGTTGGAAAAACACATGCTGGGGTCAATTGAAAATTCGGCGGACAATGATTTTTCGACCCAGAAGAAAGGGAGAGAGCTGTGACCTTGGATGCCTCTGCTGTTTCGAACCCTGGTCCAGTGTGTCCGAAGAATGCGCTTCTACCAATCAGGCTGAAAAGACATCTATCTGGTAGGCGTTTTAACTTCTAAGGTGTTTTAACTTTTAACGATGTTGTAGAAGAGAGTCGCCGCATACTCCTTCTCCAGTATCATCGTGATGATACGAAGGGATACACTGATTTGTACAGAAGGTTGCTTTTTGATTTTTTTTTTTTTAGCCATTACTGCAATTGAAAAACACCCCCTCCCAGTTGAATTAAGTTTTTGCTTGGAACAGTTTTCCATTTGAGTCATCGGCTGTCTCATGTTGAGTGGCGGGTCTCGTCAATATGTGCACCTGAGCCTGAATATCACTAGTCGTGATTTTGAGTGCGTTTGTCTTAATTAGACATACAGAGGCAAGTGTTTTGCGTCGGGGGCATATGCAATCAGTAGGTATAGGATGTGTTGCCTTCTAGTGTTCAAGTTCTGAGTCACCCCTTCGGCGGACAGTGGTTTTCCGACCGCGAGGAGGGGGGAGAGCTGTAACCTTGTATGCCGCTGCTGTTTCGAGCCCTGGTCCAGTGTGTCCGAAGAATGCGCTCCTACAAACCAGGCTGAAAAGACATCTTATCTGGCTGGTTAAGTAAGGCGTTTTAACTTCTAACGATGTTGTAGAAGAGAGTAGCCGCAAAAATGAACATTTGACCAACAAAAAACAGAATGGATGCAGTAGTAGATGTTGCTAAGTCTCTAGGAGGGGGAAGTTTTAGCGATATGACTGCAAAAGATATCTAAGAAATACGGATGGAAGCAGAAACTGATGAAGCAAGTTTGGTAGAAACAATATTTGGAAACCACGATAATTAAGAAGATGATAGCATAGGTAAAGACGAAGAAGTTAAAAAGTTTATGAACCGTACAAAAATGACAAGGCTTCGCCGAACCGTTCGAGTTCTATCGCTTAAATGGAGATCCTTTAAATGCAAGGAGCACAAAATTCACAAGTGCTTAGCATCATAAAAGGAAATTTACACAGATCTTTTTAACTAGAAGCAAGCATTCTAAAATAACGGATTGTACAGAAAAAACAACAAAAAATGGTAAAGCATGGATCTAAAGATAACGCAGAAAAATGCTCTTAGGATGAGAATATCTTGCCAAAAAGAAAACGCCCTCGGTTAATAATGCTCAGTTAAATATTGATTATGAATTTTTTTTTAATCAAGTGAAATTTTGAAGAAAATATTGTTTAATTCATATTAATGTGTATTATTCCTTAAGAAAATTTTAAAATATTTATCTTAATTATAAAAATATAATAGTATACCTTTTTTTTTTTTTTTTTTTTTTTTTTTTTTTTTTTAATGTAATTTATGGAACATAATCCCCTTTTTCGTACTAGTTGTTTGTTTCGTATAACACGGATTTGAACAACACGGCAATTTCTCGCAACGTAACTCCCCTTCTTTCGGGGGTTTATCTCTATTTGAAATTTAATTTCTATAAATCTCGTAATCTCTCAAATTAAACATATTTAATTCGAGTATCGCTCAATAAGTATTTAGAAATTCCAAGAGATGGGGCTCATAGCATCGAAAATGTCCGGAACTTTTCCGGCCGATGAGACCATCTTCGTCTTTTTTGGTAAAAAATTCACCAAAAGCAATCCAACCGTTTTGATTTTTCCTTAGTTTGCGATGCATAACGAATCCAGACGGGGGCAAAATGACGTCGACAACTCGACGCGGTAGTATTTGTTTTGATTTGGTAACAAATGACTACCAAATCAAAATTAAAATATGAGTCAATATGAAATTTGTTCCAGCTCCGTTATGGCAGCACACATGGTAACAAAAACTTACCTTCATGATGCCATCTGTCTTCAAATACAAGAATTTATTGAACCACCCTCGTATTTTAATAATTTGGAAAAATTACGATTTTCAAAGTAGTCGGATATCTTAACTCACCGATGCTTTAGAGCAGTGGTTCCCAAAGTGGGTTCCACAAAAAAATTTAAGGGTTCCACGAGACAAATTTTATTTGATTAAAAAAATAAGAAAGCAGGTGCATCCTTCACAATAAAGATTTTCCATTTATTTTAGTTTATGTTTTGTATTTTTATTAATTATTTCTATGATGAATTGATTTTTTTTTAGTTTTGCTTAATTCAATAAAATCTGAAATACCAAAATAATACTTGTTTCATTTAATATCAGTTATTAATTTTGAAAAGTCGTTAATTAAAAAATATTCAGGGTTCCGCGATCATCGGCAACAAATTTTGGGGTTCCACGACCAAAATAGTTTGGGGACCACAGGTTTAGTGTGTTATCTGCAATTATATTCCTTAAAACATGTTCAACAATTTTATGTAAAGTTAATAACTCTAAATTTTATTTCTCGATATCTATAGGAGTCAACTTTAAATTACGCTTGTTATATGTTAAGATTTATACTAATTACCTAGATAGGGTGCATTTCAAAAATCGTGTTTTATTTAGAAGATTTTTTTTCGAAATGTTAATCATTAGATTTTTATTAATAGATTGTTTTAAAACTTAGAGAAAAAATTATTGGACATCACAAATGCGTGATCCATAAGTCTGTATATCGTGATTTTCCTTTTCTAACTTATAATCAAGCAAATAAAAAAATCAATAAAAAGTCGCGATGAAAAATGCATATAATTCAGCAGATTCTTTTTCTTTAAAAAAAAAATTACTGAGACATGTTTTTAAAATAAAATTCCATGTAATCTAAGTTTCTTTTAAACAGAACGATAATACATAACTTTTCTCTCCTATATTGTTTTTATCGCACTACACAACGTCTATGTATGTTTTAACACGTTTTTCTTTAATTCGAAAAGAAAGGAAATTTTAAATATTTTATTTGTATAAAAATTACGACTACAATCATACCTGGGAAAAAATAGAAATAAATAATTCAATAGAAACAAAATACCCAAATCAAAATTGTCTAATGAAAGACTTCCCTTTTAAGTAACCCTCTCCCATCCCCCTTTAACTACCTGAGCCAGCAATTATCGTTTTCAAGGTTAAAATGTAAACCTGAACAATAGTTATGTGTTTAATTTTCATGCGAATTCTACGTAATAAAATCTGTTTTCGTTGATTTCTATATTTCTTTTAAATTTGTTGCGGCCCTCCTTAAACCACTTTCCACCTTCTCGCCTGGCCACAAAACGGCACACTAGAACAACTAATTTCTGCATTCGCTCAGCTATGCGAGAATTCTGCGTGCAAATTGCATTCTGCGAGAGCACCTGTGTTATTGGCATTTATACCCGTGCAATCATCAGAAGAACATGTCATCCAAATTCCCCACAGCCAATAACAAAAAAAAAAAGATTTTAGCAACCAACCAAGAGCAAACCATTTTTAAAACGTTTTTCTGAATTTCACTTGGTGTGTGTGTGTCATCAAATTTTCGATCGTTAATTTAACCAACTTCCCATCAAGCTAGAGCTTTGAAATTTTGGGAATCGTTCGTACACGCCTAAAAATGCAATATTTAGACGTTTGCGACAAATTTTAACTAATATTTCAATAATTTTAATAAGTCAAAATATTCTTTCCTCTAGGCGCTTTTAGGATTGAGGGAAAAATTTCTTTCCCCCTCTGGGAACACCGGGCACTCCCCACGCCACATGAGGTGTCGTAAACCTTTTGTACTCACAAAGGGGGAGATACTATCTTCCCTTTACTATATCCGAGATAGTAAGGGTTGCTGACTTTTAGTCAGTAATCATTCGCAAGAAAGTTAGTTTCCAATATTTGGCGCCATGTCTTATCACAATGATTTTTTCTGAAAACTAGTTCCCTTTTTTTTTTTAATAGAATGACTTACAAACTTTCAAATGCATGTTTTGATTTTATGAGTATTATGAGTATTTTAATACCCTCACAAATGTCTCTTTTTAAATAAATTTTAAAGTTAAAAATAACTAACAGTTTTAGCTAATATTCCAATAATTTTCTTTCATAAACTTTGCCACCATATAAAAACGTTGTTTTTAAAAACGTTGGGTTTTGTATCGAATTATTCATATTCCTGTTACAGAGAGTTTAAACATCTATTTTCCAACCAAGCTAAATAGTAGTCTTGCTTTGCTGATCCGAATGCTGTCCTGGTGATTCATCTATTGTCATCCTCCCCTTCCGAATTCCCTTCTCTCCACCTCCCGAGTTCATAATGGGTGATTGGGTTAATAGATTTTCCGTTTTCTAGATACTCGAATCTATCATGTCTACATCTCACTCGAATCGCTCATCAAGTCTACATGCATTCACGTCTAGGTACATCTCGGAAGTTGATCTTCATCACTATGTTCTATGCTAACTTGATAACTCAAGGATACAAAAACTGTATTCCTTGCAGTTATCCATTAGTTAATTTTATAAATATTTAGTTATTAATTTTATAAATATTTAGTTATTAATTTTATAAATATTTAGTTATTAATTTCATAAATATTTAGTTATTAATTTTATAAATATTTAGTTATTCATTTTATAAATATTTAGTTATTAATTTTATAAATATTTAGTTATTAATTTATAAATATTTGAATTGATTTCATTTTTGTTCAGTTTGAACGAGTAATGTTCACAAGGACAATAATTATTAAATGACGAATGAATATTTTAAATATTAAATTATTCTGGATCATTTGTGCAACCTATTGATATGAGTCAGTTGAAGTGACATTAAATTAAATCCATGAAAGCGAGGTAAAAATAACTTGGTTCGGGGGCTTCAATGGATGAATTAGATTTTCATTCATTTAAATGAGAAAAATTGCTTCGGTTTCCCAGCCTACTCTAACTGAGGTATGACTGTATTCATTCATTTGAACATTTTTTTTATAGAAATCCCGTGCTCTCCCAGAATACATAAAATGAAATCGAATCTACGTATGAAATCACGCTTTTCTATAACTTAAGAAACATTCTAAACGAGAGCTATAAAAGTGTTGGAATTATTATTTTTTTTATATATATATTTTCAGAACCATTTTAATAACTATAATTAAAATGGTTCTGAAAATATATAAAAAAAAAATAGTAACTAAGGTTTCCAGTCGGTCGCATTTACAATAGAAAGACCGTCATTCATATGCATTTCTCTTAGAGAATACATAATACAATCCTAATAATAGATTTTTATCCCTTAAAACTTTTTCCTGGTACCCATAAGTTTATTTGTATAAAAATGACAATTATTGCGAACCGCCTAGAAGCATTTTGATTAGAAATTTGTCGCGATAATGATAGCGTTGTACAAGAATATGCTTTCTATATTCTTGAAAATTCAAAGAATTCTGTATATCTACCGATATATTGTTTACTTTTCCCTCGAGGACCAGATAGGCAAAAGTTATCATTTAGCGATATAGAAATTGGGCGTTTTCTGACACGTCATTTTCACTCTCGCGTCTCTTTTGAAAAAAACAGAATTAAGCACCATTCAGAGAACAAAATAGAAAATTCAATGACTGCTGAAAAAATTCGTGTCAAATGAAACTTCAAAACATAAATTTTTAAACATTTTATTTAACACAGAATTAGTGGTGTAACCAGAAAATTATTTTAGAAGAAAGCATTAGAAATAATAAGGTAAAATTATTACTTTCTCATACATTAACATAATTATGTATAATAAAGCATAAATTAATTAAATATATTCGATTTATTTTATCTTATAGCAAATAATCTTGTAGAACATATTAATAAATTATATAAATACAAAACAATCATATACTTATTCCGTGTCCTCTTATGGAATAAAAAAGTTCTAACATCGAATTACTTCTCAATCAAACAATATAGAAATAATTCATTTAGATTAGGAGAGAACAATTTTATTTTACTCCAGTTTCAGTTTCGAAGTATGTGAACTCAGCCCTCAACATGAAAGTTATTTTGCTGATACATCGTTTTCTCTTTTCTTCATTGTTGCCGCTGTAGAATAGGGGTTATGGTCGCGGATTCGTGGCCGGCGGTTTTTGTCTAGTCGTAAGTGAGAGCCCTGATGCCCCCAAAGACCCGCTGAGTAGCCGGGCTGATGCATGTTAAATCTGTTGAGGCTCAAAGTCCCCCCGTGGTGTGGAAGTTTGGAGAGGATGGATCCAGCTCAGGTGGTGTCTTCGTCACTTCACCGAGGCTCAAAATTACCAGGTCCATCTCCAACAGTCTTCGTATTGCTTCTCAGTGCTACATTAATAAACAACCACAATTTCCCTTTCATAACTATCTGAAGTTTCTCACACATGTATTTTAGTGAAGCACTCAGCAATGCCATCTGTTATAACAACTGAATAATATACTAATTTAATATTTGCTAATAAATTGCGTTAATTCTTCAATAATATTTGTAGTTCAGCTATTACTTTTAAGTAAAATTGTTTTCAGTATTGCTGCTTCTTATTCATTTATAATAGAATATCCAATTAAAAGCAAATAATTCAATTTATAATCAGATTTTAATTGTATAATAGAATAAATCACCCATGTGTGGTGAGAATAGTCCCAATGTTGTTCATGCATGTCATAACAGACGATTAAAATGGGTACCCAATGTCTGGGGGTATAGCCGGGAACCCTGCCCTGGGGAATAGTCCTCTAGGTTGGGGGTTGGACGTGGGGCTAACACCTCACCCTGGTAAAAACACTTCTTGTTACAAAATCCAAAGAAGATATCCGGCCGTCTTAGCAGGAACTCTGAAGAAGTCCAGGGCTGTCGTGCCAATGCAGAAGAATTGAATAAACACTCATATTACAGATGTCGTAATTTTGATTCTAGGGAAAATTCGATCTACGGCATTGGTTATCAATTTGATGGCATGACAGAATAACCGAGACACATTCGACAGGGGAAAAGCAGCTCATTTTATGCCATGTTTAAATTATCCTCACTTTTTAATGGGTTTTCTTTAACTCACATTAACTTTGCCTGGTTCAAAACTTTAAAAGCTTTTTTCTCATATTTTAAAACGCTCGATTGAACTGAAATTTTCTATACAAGATTGTTTGGGATGACAAAACGATAATTTAACTTCAATGAAAAAAATTAATTGATTAAAACTAATTATTTAAAGAATTAAATTTTACGCCACGTTTCCCGCCAAATCCGTCGTTTAATATAGTTTATCGTTTGCTTCAATTTTAATTACATGTAGCTGATATAATATTCAATTTAATAATTAATCGTTTACTTTAATTTTAATTACATGTAGCTTAATTGATTAACATAATGCTTAATTGGGCTAAAAAATTTTACACGAATTTATTTTAGATGACAAATTTAATAAACGTCAAATAATAAAATAAATTATTAAAACTAATTATTGAATAAATTCAATTTGGCTCAACGTTCCCTTCCCTTTTGCTGTTAAAATGTAAGGTATAAAAAAATTATGTTACGCAAAGTGAGAAGTTTGAAAGAAAACCCATGTTCAAAAAACTCGTTTCTTACCGTGTTATTTCAAATTAAAAGCATTAGAAGTCATATTTTAACGTTGAATTTATCTGTATATTTATGTAACTGAGTATGCACATTGATAATTACATTCATAAACATAAGTAATTATGTGTGAGCAGTTAATAATCAACAGCGCTATTTCTAGATTGTTAATTAGAGCAAATTGTAAATAAATTTATAAATAGCTCATTAGAGCAAAATGTACACATACTTGTAAATTTATAAATTATTAAGTAGACCAAAATGTATATAAATTTTTAGATTGTTGAGTAGATCAAAATGTATATATAAATTTCTAGATTGGTTAGTAGAGCAATATATATATAAACTTTTAGATTGTTGAGTAGATAAAATGTATATAAACTTTTAGATTGTTGAATAGAGCAAAATGTATATAAACTATTAGATTGTTGAGATCCAAAATGTATACAAACTTTTAGATTGTTGAGTAGATCAAAATGTATATATAAATTTCTTGATTGTTTAGTAGATCAAAATGTATATAAATTTCTAAATTGTTAAACATAATAAAATGTGTATAAAGTTTGAAATAAATTGAAGCAAAAAAAAAAAAAAATTGCAAAATTTTGTGATTGGAAATAAAGGCTTATTCACATTAAGAGAACTAATTTAGTGGTGTTTAAATGCATTTTAGTACCAATCACTAGTCATAAACTAGGAGGATTTACCTTAGAAGAAATAGCACTTACAACAATAAGAAAGAAGATTTCACATGTTTATTTCCAACAAGTGTTTGACACACCCAAAGAATAAAATATACCAGTCCACGGTAGAAAAATTTACTATTAAGTTACTCTGTTGTCACACCAGATCAAATAATGCCTTTTTATCGAAATTGTAAAAAAAAAAAAAATAATAAGTTTTATGTCATTATGAGAGATTTCAAATTTCTATTTTTTAATAACTGAATATTGGATAAGTGGTATATTAACATACACACACTGTGACGTTGGGCTATTCGCGATTTTTCTTCACTAACCTCGAGGATTTTATAATAATACAAATTGCATAAAATCACAATTCCTTCCCAACTAAGATGAAATGTAGTCAGGTAAATTAGATAAATTTTGAAGTGAACTGAATTGAAAAGAGTTAATGTTGTATAAATGAAATAGAATTGAAAGGTGTCGAAATGAGACAGAGGATAACGCCTAATGGTTAGTTACTTGTTAAACAGAATGAAATATCATAATAAGAATTTTGAATAGAAGTGATTCTTTGTCTTGGTACTCCGAAAGAAGCTACTGTCGTGAGAATTGTTGGAATCAGAATGAGTAATTTGGTAAGCCGAGACTTCAAGTTTAAATCATGATCTAGCATTGCTGAGTTAAGAGGGATTCGAGAGAGAGAGTGACCTTATGTATTCATAAAATATTTTATCTTGTTTTTGCGTATTTTCATTTGGATTTTAGAAAGTATTGTTTTGGTATTTTAGACTGTAAAAGATATCAATAGAATTATATAATGAGGAGAGGACATTACAACACAACTTGTTCCTTCTTCCATATTGTTTTATGGAGCTTTTGTATTATTTTCAATTAGAGAGTATAACAAATATAAATATATAATTATCGATGACAGCATTTAAATATTTATGATCTGTAAAGTAAGTAAAAATATATATCTACTCAGGAACCAGAAAAAAAGCTATTGTTTACTTATGGATAAAATATTACTTTAATTTTTCACATTAAAATAAAATTTTATCTCAATTTAAATTAATATTAATAAAATTGATGTTGACATTTAAAAGTTCTCGGGACCTTTAAACTTCCAAACGTTCGATGTTTTGAAAAAAATATGTGTCAGATCCCAAGAGTTTCTGAACATTTTTGAGCCAAAAGTTTAATTAACTAATTAAAAGTTTAAAAGAACTTCCAAAGCTTGGGGGGGGGGGAGAGAATCTAAACCTTGTTCAACAAAAGTTTCTTTTTGTTACCTTTCAACTTCACTTTTCTCAAAACAAAAAAACGTTTTATGACGCAGGATTTCTCAAAAACTATTTCTCACATTAGTTTGAAATTTCATACATATGTTTGATATATATGTTTCTTTGTGATTTAAACAAACACAATTTTTAAACAAATTATTAACAGAAAATTTTTTTATTTGAATTTTAATTCTCAATTATTTTTTTTTAAAAATTTCATAATTTTCTAAATAACTGTATTAAATTTTTTTCGCTCTAAATAGTTTTAAAAGTACATACAGCTTTAAAAAAAAAAAAAGACAATTTTTTCTACTAAATAACATTAATTTCGGAATGAAGTACTTCAGAATACTGCGCGCAGTAAAATACTGATTTTTCGCAATTTTGAAAAAGTGTGAAAACTTTATTACGATTTGTCTAAAATTGTAATGAAAATATGATAATTAATGTAAATATATATGAATATTACATAGCAAAAGTGTCAAGTTTCTTCTCGGCTTCATTGGTCAGTTATATTTATTTGAAAAAAGATTTTAAGTCTTGCTGGGAGTCTTCAGACCCCTTAACAATATATACATAATGTTGAAATTAATGCGCTTTTGCTTCAGAAACTTATCAATAATTTCCCGCTTTTATAAATTAATTTAGAATGATTCTGTCCTTCCGTTTTAAATAACTTGCTGTATTATAAGAGGTTGTTATAGGAAGTACTCATTAACCAGCAGAGAAAAGTTCACTCTAAGAAAATCCAAAACCATTGATGGATTGGAGAAAAGATCCTGTTTGGGAAACACCCCAAACAATCGAGGATATGACCAGGAGAGGCTTGGCTAATGCAACACTTGTGGTGCCCATAATTCTCTCCCCCCCCCCCTCTTTCTAGTCCTGCAGGCCATTTCAGCAAAGCGAAAGGATGACCTTGGGCGGAACGGGAGAAGTACTTAGGGAGTGTTATTCTAAGAGACATCCGAATTGCGAAGGCTTATTCCATTTTGCCAGGTAAGGTGTGCAGGTATAGGAACTAAGCCGGATTTCTGCCATTCGGTACTCCAGTCTTTTAGACTACGGGATAGCTGCTCATTCTCCGCATCCATAATTACAAGATATTATAACCGTAAATTAACAGCCTCGTCTTAGAATTAGGGAGGCTGTGGGCTCACGGCCGACGTTGTTTTCGTCAAGACATGACCCACCAAGTTATGATGGGTGATGTATGTTAAAACTGGTGGAAGTCCAAAATTCTCAAGTTGGCGCGGTGTGGAAGTTTAGAGAGGGAGGTTCCAGATCAGGTGTCGTTCTCATTACTTGATCGAAGTACAAAATTACGAATTTCGTCGCCAATAGCCCTCGTATTCTTTCTCAGTGCGACGTAAGTAAACAATCACAAATGTAAGCTGATTCGATATAATACGGTCACTTTGTTTTGCAAAATTTTATTTCGTATTTTCTTGACATTCGCCGCGTCTCTAATCAATTTCATTATTGATTAATTTTTTATATGATCCCATATCGAAAAAGAAAGAAGAAAAAGGAATGGTATGTATAACTAGAGTACTTTGGCAATACCTTTAAGTACGTATACTTTGCTCTGTATGATACACAATGAGAAAGTTGAGGTTTATGATAAAAGAGCCAAATCTTGCTATGCGGCGCCAAACCGTATCTAATGTCTAGACTGTGATCTAGACATTAGATAGAGGGAAGAAAAATAATTCGATATAAAAACCAACGTTTTTAAAAACAACGTTTTTATATGGTGGCAAAGTTTATTAGAGAAAATTATTGAAATATTAGTTAAAACTGTTAGTTATTTTTTTATCTTTAAAATTTACTTAAAAAGAGACATTTGTGAGCGTATTAAAAAATTCATAATACTCATAAAATCAAAACATGCATTTGAAAGTTTGTAAGTCATTCTATTAAAAAAAGAATGGGAACCAGAATTCAGAAAAAATTATTGTGATAAGACACGGCGCCTAATATTGGAAACTTTCTTTCTTGCGAATGATTACTGACTAAAAGTCAGCAACCCTTACTATCTCGGAGATTGTAAAGGGGAGATAGTATCTCCTCTTTGCGAGTACAAAAGATTTACGATAACCTCATGCGGTGTGGGGAGTGCCCGGTGCTCCCAGAGGGGGAAAGAAATTTTTCCCTCAATCCTAAAAGCGCCTAGAGGAAAGAATATTTTGACTTATTAAAATTATTGAAATATTAGTTAAAACTTGTCGCAAACGTATAAATATACCATTGTTAGGCGAGTACGAACGATTCCCAAAATTTCAAAGCTCTAGCTTGATGGGAAGTTGATTAAATTAACGATCGAAAATTTGATGACACACACACACACCAAGTGAAATTCAGAAAAACGTTGTAAAAATTCGATATAAAAACCAACGTTTTTAAAAACAACGTTTTTATATGGTGGCAAAGTTTATTAGAGAAAATTATTGAAATATTAGTTAAAACTGTTAGTTGTTTTTAACTTTAAAATTTACTTAAAAAAAGACATTTGTGAGAGTATTAAAAATTTTATAATACTCATAAAATCAAAACATGCATTTGAAAGTTTGTAAGCCATTCTATTAAAAAAAAAAATGGGAACCAGAATTCAGAGAAAATTATTGTGATAAGACATGGTGCCAAATATTGGAAACTTTCTTTCTTGCTCATGATTATTGACTAAAAGTCAGCAACCCTTACTATCTCGGAGATAGTAAAGGGGAGATAGTATCTCCCCTTTGTGAGTACAATAGTTTTACGAGGCCTCATGTGGTGTGGGGAGTGCCCGGTATTCCCAGAGGGGGAAAGAAGTTTTTTCCTCAACCCTAAAAGCGCCTAGAGGAAAGAATATTTTGACTTATTAAAATTATTGAAATATTAGTTAAAACTTGTCGCAAACGTCTAAATATTGCATTGTTAGGCGAGTACGAACGATTCCCAAAATTTCAAAGCTCTAGCTTGATGGGAAGTTGGTTAAATTAACGATCGAAAATTTGATGACACACACACACACCAAGTGAAATTCAGAAAAACGTTGTAAAAAATGGTTTTCAAGATAGAGAATCGAAAATAAAGAAAGATCGAAAGAGTATCTCGGGAGCTCGTCATCCGTAACAAGACAATAAACCACTGAAGAAATATGTTATACAGTATTTGTAAGTGTGTAGCGTAGATGCCAAGCATCAGCATTTACGTTTTACTTTATAATTTAGAATAGGGAGAAACATTGAAAGCGTCATCTGCTTCGGCCAACGACAAAAAAATCAATCAAAATTTCTACTTATTCTTACATTAAGATAAGTAAAGCAGAGATCTTCATTACAAAAATGAGCTTTATATTTCTGTGTGCAAGTTCATGTGATTTTAACATAGATTAAATTATGCAAATTAATATAAAAACAGCTTAAAATCAAAGTAAAATCTGTTTTGGGGTGGCATGTTTCCTTATTGATTATATGTTAAGATGATCTCGTGTTAGACACGGTGTTTCGTTTAACAATCCGTCCTTTATAAACGAAATCCTACTATGTAACCAATGGTTATATTTATTTTAAAACGTTTTTCTGAATTTCACTTGGTGTGTGTGTGTGTGTGTCATCAAATTTTCGATCGTTAATTTAACCAACTTCCCATCAAGCTAGAACTCTGAAACCTTGGGAATCGTTCTCACTCGCCTAACAATGCGATATTTAGACATTTGCGACAAGTTTTAGCTAATATTTTCTTCAATAATGCAGTTTATCCCAACCACTTGGCGCGATTTCAAAAATTGGCACCAAACTTGGCGATTTTTTTTGGCTGAACGTTAAGTTCGTAAAACGGACCAGGGTAGCCACATTTGGCAAAATACTGCCAAATAATTCTTGTCACCAAGAGTGATTGGGTTAAACTGCATTCCAACCATTTAATTTACCGGATGAATTAATTAATTTAGTTAGTTTTAACGTTTTTATGTATTTCACTTAGTGTGTGTTTCTGTGTGTGTGTGTGTATCAGTGTGTCATCAAATTTTCTATCGTTAAATTAACCAACTTCCCATCAAGCTAGAGCTCTGAAATTTCGGGAACCGTTCTTACTTGCCTAACAATGCAATATTTAGATATATGCGACCAGTTTTAACTAATATTTCAATAATTTTTCTTAATAAACTTTGCCACTATATAAAAACGTTGTTTTTAAAAATGTTGGTTTTTATCTCGAATTATTTATAATAACTATTAGATGGCGCCTCCAGAACAGAGTACCTGCACGGTTTCCCTCTGGTGGGAAACCGGTAGTTGAGTTATTAAGGCTGCGGAGAAACTGGTGCGACCATCGCACGGGAATTTTCCCCCAATGTTGTTTCTGTCTTTATTATATATACATCCTAGAACTGTGAAAAATGAACTGTATAAATGTGTCAATTGTACAGTAAATAAACTGTATTTAACCCTGAGGTGAATAAATATCATCGAATGATCTACGAATTCATCCCAGCGAGTTACAATTATAGTTTTTAGTTCCTCGAAATTCATAAATATTCCCTATGAACTTTTATACTTACTTCTATCTACGCATTTTAAAGATCCAGCTGACGCATGCCTACAAACGACCAAAGTCGAAGAATTCGTTATCAGACTATACATGTTTTGGAATATTAGATATAACGCATTTTCCGAAGTTCACCAATTTCGATAGAGATACCAAGCATATCGGGGTATATCAGCCGACAGGATCAAAAGTGATCCAATATGTTGCCAAGCATTAAATTAATAAGAAATAATAAAGAAAATAATATTTAAGAATTAGTTAAAATTAATAAGACAGGAAAATGTTTTTGACGTTGTATGATCAATAAGAACAGAAGGTCTTTTAATGAACTCATAAGAATTAATTCAGAGTCTATTTTTAGAAGTTAAAAAAAAAGGTACCAATTCTACGGAACAGTTCAAACATCATTAATACATACATTGTATGACTGATTGACTGTTTGTTAACGTTGCACTTAGAAGCAACACCAGGGCTACTGGTGACGGAACTTGTGATTTTAAGCCCCGGTCAAGTGACGAGAACACCTCTCCCTCCAAATTTTCACAAAAAGCCAACGACAGATTTAACATGCATCAGCCCCGCTACCCGAAGGGTTTTTAGTCGCATCAGGATACGAACCTACGACTCGTCAAATCAATGCTGGCCATGAGTTCGCGACCATGACCACTGAGTTATCACGGCCATAAATAAATGTATGAATTTCAGGCGTATTCGTTTGGTTTCAATAATATTCTACTTACGAAAAAAAAAATCTATTTTAATGAATAAAAAATAAATTATTACAAAACTTCGAAAGAAATTCAATTTTTGGAATATTCATTTCTAAATTAAAAAATTTCAAAGTTATACGAAAATTTTGATGTAAAAAAGGGCCTCTTTATTTTGAATTTTCGAGTTCTCATCTGATTTTTTTAATTGTTTTTTTCAATTGATACCATAAGTTTTCATTAATAATTGATAGAGTAACGAATTTCCAATAAATTTTCTAGGATATTTTTGAAAAGAATAAGAACATAATTAGAACATTTATTTCAAAAGGAGGAAACTTCCTGTGGCGTATTGACAAATATTTCAAGGCATCCATTTCATTTTTAAAAATCTTTTATTCACAAAGTTTTTTTAATGGAACAATCATAATTACATCAGAAATCATCTTACAGACAACCAATCTAGCCGACGTACAGTTTGCCAGACTGTCTGGAGGGAAGTGTATCAATATACACTTTAGGAGGAAGTAGTGACGTCATTCGAGTAAAGAGTAATATACATTCCAAAAATAAAGCAATAAAAAAATAATGAAAAATACGAAGTGTACGAGCTATGACGTCCCAGCTTCCCCTCCATTAAGATCTTTTTACGTTTGTAAAAAAATATTTTTATAAAGATTTACACTTTTTGAAGAATTAACATTACAAATTTTCGAGAAAAAGAAAGCAAACCTATACAAATACAACGTGTTGACATAGACAAAGAAAAATATTCCACAAACTTGTTATGTTAAATACATCATTTCCACACATTCATTTCTTTTTGAAATAGTCTATTTAAGCTATCAGCATTCTACCAATCCAGTTATATATACACACATTTACAGCATCACTAATCTTCACCAAAACCCAAACAAAAGTATGAATAATTATTCACAAACATTTTACACATACATACATATGAAAGGTATGACAAATCAACTTCTTAAAAATATTTACAATACAAATATCCTTAAATTCAGAAAATACCCACAATACAAATATTTTTTAAATTCAAAAAATACTTGAAACACAAATTAATTTTTAATTATGTACATTTCGACTAAGTACATTAGCTTTCCCTGCCATGACCTTCGGTTATGGATAACTCTTAATTTATATGGTGTTTTCGTAAATGTTTTCAAAGCTGTGCACTGTATTTTACTATCAGGCAATGTAGAAGTTTTTAGTAAAGTTATTTACTGTCAAAGAACTGTTTACATTCTCAGCTATACTTAAAATTCCATCATCATCACTGCGATAATAAACAACTTTTTTTACGTATTGATAATGCATCATCTGATTCATTACTCGAAAAAGAATCTTTTCGCATATGATAAATTTCATTTACAATTTTACTTACATTACTTTCAATATCTATTGAAATAACATTATCTAAAGACTTAAAAACGGTAAATTTAGAAATAAAGCTTTTGCTAACATTAGATAACGTATTGGTATTATAAATACAAAATTAGATAACAATAAAGATAAAATGGGGTTTCAAGGCCTTCCTTTGAATGTTTAAAATACAGAGTTATTAATTTATCGTGCAGTTTTTATTAACTGTATTTGAACACACCCCATTATCAAAAAGTATTTCACTCCAATGCAACTCTGAATTATAAAAAATATTTAAAGACTTTTCGCTGTCTGTCAATCTATTTCGGTCATTTATTTTATTCAAATAATCTAATGATTTTCTCTTCATCGAAATAGATTACATTTTCCTCATCTTCAAATCCGCAAGCATACGATCATTAATTAAGAATCGATATTAATTATTAAAGAATCGATATACGACAGAAAACTCACAATACGTTACGTACTACACCACACATGTGAATAAGTCTCGGTGCTGCTGTGACTAGTGCGAAAACACTTATCTAGTGGAGTCGTTTGTTTTTGTTTCGGCACAAGCACATACATCGCAAGAACAATAAAACGTATTTTATTGTTTTATTCAACTGAGGTTAGTATTTATTTAAATAACTATTTTAAGAGAAGTTTTTCATTCATATTTTAAGATAAAATTATAATTTTACCCATGAATAAATGGCTGAATTTGAGAAACAAAGGTAATGGCGCTGATGTCTTCTAAGGTATCTAAGAAATTACGTTTACGGTATCATGTGAGTAATTTCACCCAAAAAAATGAATTTTATTTTATAAATTTAATAATGACATATAAATGCGATCAGATAAATTATACGAATTGCATATTTCATGAAAATAATAAAAATTATTTTTTACAGTTATTTCAAATAATACTGCTGTGCCTTTTACAAATGAAGTTGGTATACATTGTATATCACACAGTATATTTTCTATCTTCTTTCTTTGTGCATATACAGCATCTTTCTAGCTTAGATGTAGATGTTGTTTCTTCAACCTTTTCGTCAAGTATTTCTGTTATTTTTTCCTCAGAAAAGTCCATATAATCATCACCTTCATTATCGTTTATATTGTTTTTTATAATCGCTAAAATCCTCCGTTTCTAGCATTTCCAAATTTCATCTTTTTTTAGGTATGCCATATAAAATGAGATTGAACACTTCTAAAATAATTATTTCCTCACCGATCAGCTTATAATTGTCTTACTAGAAACTAAAATTACAGCTGTAGTACAGCAATTTAAATCTTCGTGAAGTAATTTTTTTTAAAAAAAACCTTTTTGAAACTTACACTTATGGTATCACGGGTGAAATATTACCCCCCAGATCAGTTTCTTTTGTATTGCAGCTAAAGAAGAGTACAGAACAATAGTGAACTTTTTTTTACAAGGTGTGACAGTTAAATAACCGGACTGCGCATGCCCTAGCCGTTAGGCTTGGTGTGGAGGAGTGGGAATGGAATATAGTTGACCTTGATGCTTCCGGTGTAGGTGGCACGTTATACAGTCCCTCTATCTGGTTCAGTATGTTTATCATTCTTGTTTGAGTAAGACGTTGTTGTGTCGAAGTGTCGCTATCATGAAAAGCTTAAAAATCGAGCAGCGCATAAATTAAAAAATGCTCCAACTGAATGTTTTAAATTGTTAAAGGAGGTGTTTGGAGATAATTGCATGTCACGTAGTCAAATGTTTGAATGGCACAAACGATTTTCGGAAGGTCTGGAGGTTGTTGAAGATGCTAAACGTTCTGGTCGACCTGTGACATCAAGAACTGATGAAAACATTAAAAAAATTAATGAAATCATGCACAAAGACCGATGTCAGAGTGTTTAGATGATGTCAGATATTAGGAACATTGACAAAGAGACAAAAAGAAAAAAATTGGCCGAGAATTTGCAAAAGACGAAAGTTTGCACAAAACTGGGACCAAAAAATCAAGCACCAAGACGATGCGCCCTCTGTGAAACAGTTATTGGCGGTCAAACGCATTACTGTGCTCGAGTATCCACCGTTCTCGCACCATGTGCCTTCTACCTGTTTCTAAAAGTGAAAAATGCATTGAAAGGGAGCATATTTACAGTCTGTAGAAGAGGTGAAGGCAGACTTTATGAAGAAGGTTATCCCTAATGACCTGCAGCACCGCTATGAACAGTGGAAAACTCATATGTAGCGATTTATTGATAAGGAAGGGGAGTATGTTGAAGGGGACTATAAGGTATTTGTGTAAAGTTTCAATAAAGCTAATTTTTAAGACTAGTCCGGTTATTTAATTGTAACACCTCGTTTAACAGTATCCCTACTAACGCTATAAATGATTACAGGAAAAATCAGTGTTACCTCTAATTCGATTTTTTAATAATATATTAGAAAAAAAATTACAAAGGATGATTTTTCACCTATGATGCCTTTTCAGAGTTAAAACAGAATCTATATATCAGATACATTTATAGAGAAAACATCGATGAAGAGTTATTTTGTCGTCCTTTTGAAAAACGCGGAAGAGAGTAAGATATATATATATATATATACAGTAATCAAAAGTATTCGAAATGCATATAGTTTTTAATATTTTTCATTCATATTTTTAAAAACATGCAAAAAGACAAATATATTTCACCTGCCAAAATTTAGCTTACACCTCCTTCATTCGGGAAAAAACCATATGCCACCAAGAAAAACAGGCTGATAGATTAGAATTTGTAAAAGCTCATGTAAACAAACGTAAATATTACTAAATGGGTGCTATATTTGTTAAAATGAATAAATCTTTTTGTATGCAATGACAGAGTTTAGCGTACAGAAAACCAGTAAGCTTGGGGGGAGTGATGTTATGGAGATATGTGGGAGTTTAAGGGGACAGAAATTTCGATTAAATAGAAGGCACGATGACTGGAAATCTGCGTCGGAGGAGAAATGATGACAAAGGAAATCTGCGTCGAAGTACAGAAAAATGGGTCTTACACAATCGTACACATTTTATAAGGATAATAAACAAAAACAAACGACCCTAAATACTAGACAATAAGCTGTAGATTTAACAACTTTTGGACAAATGTACAGCAACCATTCTCTGGATTTAAACCCGATAGAACACTAAAGAAGTCATTGGGAATATAGGTAAATGTCAGTTCTCTTCCAAAATGGAGAAGCAAGCAGGGTTAATTGATGAATGGGGGGGATCAAACATCATTCCCCATTGTAATTGGTTAAATCGATGCCAAATCGTTTAAGAAATGTGATTTGTCGCCGAGGGAAAACTACAAGATATAAGCATTAATATACAGGGTTATTCAAAATGAATCATCCGATTTCAAAATTCCAAAAATAAACGACTCCTAATGATAAATAATACATAAATATAAAAGAAAAAAATGTGAAAATCTTATATTGTGAAAAATAGATGGCCATCGTGTATTCTTCGTGAAGCTATTTCAGAAACTTCACCGCATGGACCAGATGACTTGATGCTACGTGGCCGGCCACCTTACTCACCTGATATAGCCCCATGCGATTTCTTCCTTCGGGGGGGGATTTGTAAAAGATAATGTGTATACGCCACCATTACCCACAAATTTATGTGAACTTATTCAATGGATTTCTTGTGCTGTATAGTTCATTACCACTAAAACTTTACGTGTTTGTCAGGAATTTACATAACGAATTGACATTATACGCGTATCTAAAGGAAATTATATCGAGCACTTGTGAAAAAAAAAACTTCCACATTTTTATTTTCTATTTATATATTACTTATTCTGAGTCGTTTCTTTTATGAAAATATTTAATTTTTAAATCGGATGATTCATTTTGAATAAACCTGTATGAGACTAATTTAACTTTAAAGTTACTTGTCGAATACGTTTTTTGTTTTTCGGTTCTGGAAGTTTTCTCCCGAGACATCGGGGGATGTTTTTCTACGTCGCACCCCGTGGAGGGGGGAGAGAGTGTGATGACCTTGAATGCCACAGCTGTTTCGAACCCTGGACCAGTGGGTTCGAAGAAAAGTTGACCGGTCGCTTTTTGCTGTGCCTCTTCCAACTTGGCTGAAAAGACGTCTCATCTGGCAGGTAAATAAAACGTTTTAACTTCTGACATTGTTGTTGACGAGAGTCGCTGCATACTCCCCTCCAGTATCATTGTGATTATATGAAGAGAAACATTGGTTTGTACAGATGGTTGCTAGGACTTTTTTTTTTTTTGATTTTTCAGCCATTACTGCAACTGATATGCAACCCCTCCCTGTTGAATTGAATTTTGCTTGGGACAGTTTCCATATTTGAATAATCTGCTGTCCCTTGTTAAGTGGCGAGCCTCATCGACACGTGCGCCAGAACCGTTACGAGTCATGATTTGTCTCAGATGTACAGAGGCAAGTGTTTTGCGTCGGGGCAATATGCAATTATATGTTGTGCTGCCAACTAGTGTTCAAATCCTGAGTCACCACTTCGGCGCCTACGTTTTCTCCCGAGACATGTTTTTCTACGTCGCGCTCCGTGGAAGGGGAGAGAGTGTAATGACCTTGGATGTCACTGCTGTTTCGAACCTTGGACCAGTGGGTTTGAAGAAAAGTTGACCGGTCGCTTTTTGCTGTGCCTCAACCAACAAAAAAACTCAGAACTGTATGTATATCGAAAACTTATTTTGGCTACTGCATAGTAAAGTTGACAATTTTTTCTGAAACTGGAGGATTGGAACGGAATTGCTTTAGGTTATTTACTGCTGGTACAAAAGCGATGACGGGCGAAATCATTAGTTTTAAATCGTTGCTGGTAATGATCATGTAACTCACGTATCGTCTGATCCATTGCGAGGCCTTTGCAGCAAAAAAGCTGAAAGATGTGCTTCAGGATGCTGTCAAAATTACATACTTCACATAAAACCGTTTATTTTTAAATATTTATATAGACACGGACTACGAATACGAAAACTTATTGCTGCAAGCAGAAATACGATGTATTTCAAGAGGGCGATAAACAAGATTATTGCGATTAAAAGACGAAACTGTTAATTCTTTTAAACGAACAAAAACTTGATCTTGTTGCTTTTTTTAAAAAGGCTATCATTTGTACAATTTAACAAAATTTTTTGATAAACAAAACGATTAACTAGCCTGTTCAAAGGAAAAATAGCACAAAATATTTACTTCGAATAATAAATTTAAAAGTTTTATTTAAAGATCAAAATTTTTTTTGGAATAAGGTGGTAAATGATTCATTTGGAAGGTTTATGACTATCGACAATTTTACGACTGAAAAAAAATTACTGGAAAACTTAAAATTGCAAAAATTATTATATAGATCACTTAAAAGTCTGACACACACAACACAGGTTTGCAAATACTTTATATTTAAAAATATTCACGGACCTCCAAACTTCTACGTCATCGGGAGGACTTGGAGTCCTCGACATATTTCACGTGGAACCCCCCCCCCCTACGCCGGGTCTTTAGACGCAGAAGCATTCGAAACCACGACTCAACAGAGACACCAACCGGGCGCTCGCGACTATAATCACTCTACTACATCGGCCTTCGTTATATAACATAAAACAAACACTTCCGTCACATTAGAAATAATTCTTTTCTGAATTTTTGAAAAAATTCCAAAACAACTATTTTTCATTTTTTGTGTATATTAGTTTAATACTTTTAATTTCATTATAAATCCTAAAATATTCGTTTCCCTAATTCTTATTATAAAATTATATTTATTAATAAAAATTGAGTATTTTATTTTAATTTAACAAAGGTTTTATTATAAATTAAATAAATTAGAAGTTAAATTTACTTATTATTTTTAAAATAGGAGAAATTAATCAACTATTTCATGCTTGCTTATAATTAGTTTGGTTTTATTAACGTCGCACTAGAAGCAACACGAGGGCTATTGGCGACCGATCTCGTAATTTTGAACTTCGGTCAAGTGACGAATGCTTATAGTTGGAAGGGAGAGAGATCGTTCGAAATTTTTAAACGTAAGTGCGGGGTCGCAAAACTAAAACGTTTTAAGAACCACTGCTCTATTTTTCTTTTTGTAGGAATTTCGTTTTACACCCGCATAAACTCAATGTGACTTACATTTCCATAAATCCATTTAATGCTTCGATATGCTGATTTAAGTTTACAAAACGTGGATAAATTTTAAAAAAATTACATTCATAAATATTCACTCTAGAAGAATTGTTAAAAATGAATGAATATCCATCTACATGCACGATTTTTTTTTCCTTTCAAAACATTAATAAAAACAAAACTCTTTTGAAACCCTTATTAATTTTCTCTTTTATCCCTACAGCATTGTTTTTTTTTTTCAGATGTGCAATCCGGAAAATATCGAGTAATTCTGCCAGTTAATGGATAAAATCGGAAAAACGTTCTCCCTTTTCAAAATTATTCTATATAATCGTATGCGCTTTAGCTCTATATGCGCCTGCAATGAAATTTTAGTTTTTGAAAAAATTCATGTTTTCTATTGGAAAAAAATCAGAAGTATTCAAAATTTTGGAATTAGAAATAAAAAGTTCCTTCCTTTATTTTCAAAGTAATACAAAAAGTTAAAATCATCATTCTTACTAATACCAGTTTCATAAAAGTTAGCAAAGAATGCAAAATTTTCTCGAATGAGAAAGCATTCTTTTTTTCTAAGTAATGAAAAATATTTAATTACCAATACAAATTTTATAGGAATATAATATGTACTTTTAAATGTTTTAAACGTAATTTTTAAGACTTTCCACATTATTATTGAACTACAAACTTTTTTTCCAACACAAGCAATACATTTTTACTTTAAAAAAAAAAAAAAAGAATTTTTAACTGTAGAGAGAATGGGGGGGGGGGGAAACAATTATGATTAAAGTTTTAAAATCAACAGAGAATAAATTTTTCAAAACAAATTTCCAACAAAATTTTCAAAGTTCATGATGTGCAATATCTTTTTTTACCAATAGGAAAGCTCCTTTTTTAATGTAAAGCGGAGGTCTTCAATCTGGGTTCAGCAAAACCCTAAGGTTTCCTGGAGCTTTACAGGCGTTCCGCAAGTGATCACTATTTGCTTAATCAAAGCACCAAAATTTTTGTAAAATTTTAATTTTTATAAAAGATCCAATTATTAATGGCAGTTTTCTAGTAAAAATAAATATTTTATAGATTAAATTTTGCAAAAGTCATGTGCTTCAAATACATTGAGACACATCAGGTCACATATTAGTTTCCATTCTTTCGCTAAGTTGATATATCTCAAATTGATACATCGATCCACATTCAGTTAAAACTATAATTTAGTTAAGTTGGTATCATGCATTTTCGGATTGACATTAGAGAAGAATATCCTGAAATTGCCAAAAGGGCTGTAAAACATCTGTCATTTGTTTCAACCTATGCATGCGAAAAAACTTTCTCTTTGCACATTGCGACAAAAACAAATTGGATGCTGAAGAAGGCATTAGGCTGCAGATTTCAACAATTATTCCAAACGTAAAAATACTTTGCAATAAACACAATCACAGCCAAGTAATTAATTTTTTTTTATTAATTCGTTATAATTTAAAATATTGTTGCTTTATTATTCATAGAATATATTTTAGAAAACCAAAAAAAGCCAATAGCCACTTTTCCATTCATTATACAATTAAGATGTTTGTATTGTGATAAAATAAAGATGCAATAATAATTTTGTAAATTTGAATATGATAAAGTTTATATATTCCTTTTTTTTTGCTCTTTGATCAAGAGATTCCTTTAAGAAAATGATAAACTCAAAGGGTTCAACAAAATGTAAACAGTTGAATACCCCTGATGTAGAGGAATGTTTTAAGCATCCAATATGATTACAGCTAATGTATATTTTTTGAACTTCATAAAAATTATTTTAAAAATGACTAATCTCTCTTGCATGAACACAAAGCATTAAACCTTAGCAATAACAGTGAATTATTAATATTTAATTATTAATTTACACAAATGGAAACCACTCAAAAATTTCGATTTTACTATAAACAATTCAATAATGTACTTCCATAGAAATTGCCATTATTTGTATATTGGTGAATAAAAGCTGGCATGAAGAAATGAAAGGCTAAAATATGAAAATAAAAAACCAAACTTGATTCATTCATTGCAGTAAATTTAGTTTATTAATGTCATCTATAGAAGCACTGAATTTCTTCATATAATGTTCACTAATAAGAATTGTTTTGCTTTATTATGAACTGTTGAAGAGCATATGCATATGTGTGTGTGAAACAGAGGTTAATTTCTTTTCTTCTCATTTTTGACCTTTAAAATATTTATCATGCTCAGTGAGAAAATTCAGCAAGAGATAAAGAGTGGGTAATTGGTGAAATCAAATTCTATCTATAAAATCACATGACTAAACCTTATTTTTCATTATGTATATTATAATTCAGATTATATATATATATATAAAGGTAAATAATGGTGCCCCTCCCTCCATAAATTCTTATTTTAGATTTATCCTTTAAATTCGATACATTATGCATGACTGCTCTCAACTACCACAAATCATTGATCAAATGTGTATACTATTTTAAAATATTAATAAAACTTTTATATTAAACAAAAATTAAAATTAGTTTGACTTGTAAAAGCAATTAATAAAATAATTGTGCAAAATTTATGTATAGAAACCACATTAAAATTTATTTTTTTGAAGAATAAAAACTTTAATTCTTGCATAAATAATTAGTTCATATTACAACACAAATAGTCTTAGTTTACAACATTCATTTTTTTTTAAACATTTTAAAAAAATGTTCCCCTTAGTGTTAGTAGTGCAGCAATTTTTTAATAACTACATTGTTCTTAATTACATTCTTTCTCAATAACTTTAATACAAAGATGGAAAACAAAATTTTTCTTTCACATATGACATATTTGAAATTCTTGTTCTGTGTAAAAAACAAATACTCACCATGAAAAAACTATTCAAAAGTAAATTATACATAAAATACTCAGTTCTTATTTAAAAAAAAAAACAGTGAGAAAACTTGGAGCCATCTTTTATTGTTTTTTTTTTTCATAGTATAACTAAAATTATCATCAAACAACATTTTTCTGTTTAAAAAAATTAACTAGTTCCAGAATAATCCACGACAGAATTTTTTAATCAAGCTACTAAGACATATTAACCAAAGATGTAAACAAGAATAACAAATTTCTATTTTAACTAGCAATCAATACTAATAAAATACATGCATACAACAACATTTTCAAAAGTATTGTAAGGATCAGGTACATAAATATTTATGTTCCACTCCCCAGAATATATCATGTTTATTGTTCAAATGAATTGTTCACAAAATTTTTCTTTGCTTGACTTGATGGGAAAAGTAAAATCATAACTCAAATATACAAGAATTATGGGTGTGGGGGGGGGAGTGACTCTGAGCTTAATTAACTATAAACATATCAATAATTTCACCATTTAAGTAAGTTCCATTGAAAGTCCTAATTGCTCTTTCAGCTTCTCGATAACTTCTAAAAGTTACACGTATGTCCCAAGTAGGTTTTCCATTACTAATTCTACGAGTAATTTTATCATGGTCAACATCAAAACCATGAAAAAAATCCTCAAGTTCTGGACCCTTTATTTCAGGATCTACATGACTGATTTGCACTACAGTCTCATCTGATTCATCATACCTCTTACTGAAATCAAAAGTTTCAGATTTGGAATACGCATCATCCCTATGAGGAGATTGTAAAAAATTATCATCAGAGTGAAATCCCTCTGAAGGTTTGAAAGGATGTTCATTTCTTCTTCCATACCTGACCTTACCTTTATATTTTCTCCTATAGTTTGAACCTTTATTTTTTGATGGAACATCAATATCAGCGTCACCTTTTTTCAAAATATTTCTTTCCAATAAATTGTCATCCAAGCTAAGGTTAAAAGGAGGAACAGATGATTTCTCAGGTGATAATTTTGTAAGTTTCTTCTTATAGTCAAGTTTTGAATTTCTGTCAAAAGCATCATTCATTTCACTCTTATCTACAACAAACTGCTTAGGTTTCATGTCAAATTTCACAAGTATTCTATTTGAATTGGCATCATCCAGTCTTGTAAATGAATCCCCAATGAAATGGTCAGAATCTATAGGTTTTGAAGAAATAAAGGTATCATTCTTATTATTTGAATTTTCATAATATTCAGCTGATCTATGTTTGAATTCAAACGACTTGCTTTGTGGGGGGAAAATGCCAGGTTTCGGAATATTTTGGACTATTGTGGGTTCTCTAGAGTTTTCATAATTAAAGACTTGTACCATGGATCTATTCTTATTCTCGTGGTTAAAGATCACACTTTTAAAATTATCATTTGTTGGTGCAAAGTTGGAAAACTGTTCAAGTTTATCTTGGGTTGTATCAGGAGGTTGCCATATGTGTGGCAATTTTTCAAATCTATCATTTATGGATGATTCTGAAGTATTTTCATAAACTTGCATTGTTCGTTGAGTACTTAAGATCTGTGACATTTCATCAAATAATATTTGTTTCACACAAATAATTTTCCCCTCAAAAGTGGTCCCATGGCATTTAAGTGCAGATTCCAAATCTCGAACATTATTAAATTCTGCAAATGCTCGACTGTTGGGCCGCCCTTTGTCATTTAAAGTAATATGAATTGCATCAGGCTTCAATCCAGCATCTTGAAAGAAATTTTTTATCTTAGAGTGAGTAATATCTTGAGGTAACCCAGTAAGTAAAGCACACAAAGGTCGTCGAATTGCACAACTGCTGTCCGACAATGGATTATTAGTTGTAACTGCTGAGGGTCGCAAAACTGTTGATTGACTCAAAAGATCACCTTTTTGCTCTTTGAATTTTAACATAGATTTCTTACTACTCATCATTAAATGGACACACCTATGACCAATTTTCTTTCCAGTTCTTTCAAAAGCTGCTTGATAATCTTGGGGATTTCCAAATGCTACATAGCCTATTCCAGTTGCTTTTCCATCACTACTACGCTCAACATATATATCTGTAAGATCAAGGCCTTGAAAAAAGTTAATAATATCATTGTAAGAAACAATATAGGGCAATCCTTTCATCCTGTAAATCAGATTTTCAGTGTCTGATGCACCTGTTTGTCCTTTTTGCGTCCACTCTGGCAAAAAGTATCTGTGAACTACATGACTAGGACACTCACTTACAGTAATCATTCGATTATTGAAAACATATGTTGCATGAGAAAGCAGCTCATCAAAATCTTCTTTATTTGACAACTTTATAAAGGCAGTGCCAGTTTTCAATCCATGATCATCTATTTCCCATTTGATATTCTTCATGGGCACAAAGGTTCCTTTTAACATTTCTTGAACTTCAAGGAAATTCCAATTCGGTTCCAAACCAGAAACTGTTATATAAAAACCTGGACAAGGAATAACTGTATCCATGTGAGGACCAGGCACTGGAGGAGGTATGACTGATGGAGGTCCAAAAGGAGGCATAGGTACAACAGGTAAAGAAGGTGGCATTATTGGTGCTTGTATGGGTGGTGGTACATTGATTGGAGGCATAGCTATCACAGGTGCAGATGGTGGTACCGATATCATATGCGTAGGAGGAGGTAAATGGGTTGAAATTCCCTCAGTGCTTATATTGTTATTTGGAGGATTAAAATAATTAATATTTTGAGGAAGAAAAGACCTGGTTATGTCAACTTCTTTATTAATACTGCCATTTGAAGATGATAGCAATGCAAGCTTATTATCTTGTGATACTCTTTCAAGAGATGGATTAACATATTCTTGTTTGTATGAAATTAAACTAAGGTCAGCAGATGCTTCCGCTGTATTTGGTGAATAATTATAAAAAGTATTTTTCTTCAGATTATCAATACCTGTTTTCAAGGCTTCAGTTATTTTTTTCTCCAGCAGTTCTTGCTCATTCTTTAAAAATATATCTCTGCTCAACCTCATTGATAATGTTTCTTCTTTTCCAGAAGCTGAATCTATCTTAGAAAAGTCACTGTGCTTGAACTCCTTTACATCATTGTTCTTATCTGCATTTCCTACGTTTTCAGATGAATAATATGTATGCATATAATCTGATGATTCTTTTTCATAGGGAGAAATAGTTTTATTTTTATGAAGAGAAAATGATCTAGAAATAGGTGAAATCGATCTATGAGAACGGGATATTCTAGGAGATCTGGATCTCATACCTGGGGATCTGGATCTCATTCTTGGTGATCTTGATCTAATATCTTGAGATCTGGATCTTCTTGATGATCTAGTTCTATATGTTGGTGATCTTGATTTAAATCTTGAAGGTCTAGATCTAACCATTGGTGATCTGGACCTCATCCTAGGTGATCTAGACCTTAATCTTGATTTTCTGGAGTGAGGAGAAAGTTCTCTAGGAACTTGATAAGAAGTTCTACTTCTGGAAGGAGAGTTAGATTTATAGTAATGCTTGTCAGTACTTCTTTCCCGAATTCTAGGACTGGTTCTTGATCTTTCATAAGGTGATAATCTACTATGTGAAGAATTAGAATACTTCTTTGTGATCCGCTCTATCTCATGTTGCATTTCCATATGACTACTAAGCAGCAATTTGACACGAGTACCCATCAATTTTCCACGATCTTTTCTCATAGCCAAACGAGCATCTTCATCTGAGTTAAAAGCAATAAAAGCATCCCCCTTTTCACCACCAACAATATGTACACCTCCGTCAGGTATGCGCAGGCCTCCGAAGAAATGTCTAATATCTCCTGACTTAGCAGACAAAGGAAGATTTTGAAGGCGTATAATAATCGACATTTTCTTCAAAGAAAGTTAAAAAACCTAATGAGAGATAAAATAGAATATTATTTGTCACTCACATATGGCAAGATTAGACGCATCTTAAAAACATCCAGTTATAATATACATCTGTTCAAAGGAGAATGACATTAAATGAATTAAAAGACATGCATACAATTTCACATAAACCAGTATTCAACAAAATGCTTGAAAGCATTTGAAACCATTTACATATACTTTAACATTCACGTTCTTTTAACTAAAAATAGATTCACTCAGTTTGAATAAATACAGATGATTTTTCCATAAATTATAAAGATACTCTGCATAGAAGTGTGCAGTATTAAGGTATCACTTCAAAATGTTAAAATTCCAACTAAGAATTAAAAGACCCTCACACATTGCTAAGCAATAATTAGCATAGTAAATGAATAAAACAATATTAAAAAAAGACAAAGATAGGTTTAAATTATATTTAAAAAGCCATTAAATTTTCTTAAGATTTAAGGTAATACTCGAAGCTCAAAATTAATATCAAATATAGTGAACATTAATAAAATTTCACTACAATCAGATATTAGAAATTGAAGATTTTTATGAAATTTAAGAAATTTTTTTTTAAATTATGATCACATTCAAATTTTGATAGACAAAAATATTTTTAAGTAACTGACTTTAAATAAGTAAAAAAGTAATTACAAACATAAGCAAAGATTATGTATGTAACAAATAATTAAAAACTTAGCTGTGATTTTAGCCAAACATTAGATTTGATAATTATTCAATTTCAATTAAATACCCCCCCTCCAAAGTGGGAAGTTTTTAAATTCCAGATACACTTAATTCAAAGTTTATTATATAATAAATCCATAAAAATTCTTAAATTTTGAAGTCAATACATATATAAATCTACCTTTATGAGTACATTTGCACAAAGAATTCAACAAAATATGTTAAATACTGCAGCAATAAAAAAATTATAATGATCATATAATGAAGAGAAATAATCTATATTAAATTTTCTTAAAATTATTATTTGTAAGATGTATGCTCATTCTGACAATTTTTATAGCAAACCAAAACGCATACTTTTACTTTAAAAAAAAATGCCCAACTAACAACTTTCGTTACATACCATCAAAGATTTCCTGAACAAAGGCGATATTACATAATGATTCATCTTTAGAAAAGTAAAGTTGACATTTTATATCACTTGTTTTTTTCACAAAAAGTGCTAAATACAGGGTTATTCAAAATGAACCATCAGATATCAAAATGCTATATTTTCACGAATAAATTACCAGAATGATAAGTAATATGTGAATACAAAAGGAAAATATAAAACTTTTTTACAAGAATTTGATATAACTTCCTTTAGAAACATGAATAATCTCAATCCAATATGCAAATTCCCACCAAACACATTGTAAAAATCAATGACAATCGATTGTACAGTAGCAGAAATCCTTTGTTTATGTTCACATAAATTTGTAGGCAATGGGTGGCACATATACTTTATCTTTTATACACCTCTAAAGGAAGAAATTATATACAGCCATATCATGCGAATTAGATGGCCAGCTGTATAACATCAAGTTATCTGGTCTACTGCAATTGGCCCAACTACAAAGTCGTTCTACGGAAAGTTCAAGAACACACAAGGGCCACATATTGTTCATACTATAAAACTTTCACAATTTTCCTATGTATTCATGTATTACTTATTCAGTGTCTTTAATTTGTGAAATTATGGAATTTTGAAATCTGATGATTCCTTTTGAATAACTGTATTTTTCCACATGCTAAATTACAAAGCATATATTTTCCACAAGCATATCTTTATTTACTCAGCAAAAAATTCCAATGCTTTCCCAGTGATAAAAAAAGGGGGGGGGAAAGCAAGAATTTGTATAACACCAGAAACTCTACACATTCTTCTTGTACATGCTTGACTGTTTATTAACGTTGCATTTAAAAGCAACATAAGGGCTACTGGCGATGGACCTCGTAATTTTGAAGCTCAGTCAAATGATGAGGATGATACATAAGTTAGCACACCATTTTCAAAACTTTCATACCATGATAAGACGTGAAGGCTTGAAGTAATGACAGATTTAATGTGCATCAGCCCTATTATATTGCATGTCTTTAGTGGTATAGGACTCGACAAAAACACCAGCCACAAGCTTGCAATCATGACCACTATGTTACTGCAGCCAGCATTTTTTATATGCAGTATTTAGGTTGAGTGAGGTGGTCTGTTTCAATCCACACTTTTTTTTAGAATTAATTACTGAATCCAAAATGGCAGAAAAACTTTTTCATACTTGATACATGAAAATGCACTTTTAGAAAAAGCATTCCAAGTTTCTTTCTGAATAATTAATGAAGCAAATGAAATCATACTTCTTTGAGAGACACCATGCAACATTTGTTTATCCTACCTTTTTTTTCAAACATAGAATGAATAATGGTACACGAATAAAAATATCAGAATATATAAATGCTTGGATATCACTGATAATTGTATTGTTTTTCTAGATTAGAACACAGATTTCTATTTTGTTATAGGTAGTATTATACACAGAATGAGAATATTCTCTTATAAAAATAAAGCATACATGTAAATGTTATTAGAAATAACAATGAACACTTAGATATATCTCTATTAACAAAGATACAATTTTTTTTTAAAAAAAAGGCTAAACTTATTGGAATAATAAAAACAAGAAAGTATTTGTGTAAAACCACAAAGACCATGAACGTTAGTCAAATTTTTGAAAATTGGCAAAGTTGCTGCCAATAATTTAGTGGCCAAAAATCTCCAATGGCATTCAAGATAGCAACGAATGAGTGATCTTTATTATGAATCCAACATTGCATCTATTTATCATAGCATGGAATTAATCTAAGAACAAATAGTCTATAAGAATCTAAGTTGTGGTGCATAATTCTCCTATGTTTATTGTTGTTGTTAAGCCATTTGGCCTAGCCCCAACCTTTCAAATTTTTTTGCATGCACATCAGTCTTCGGATCCAACAAAGTTATAATGGAGGTTGACTTTTAAAATATACAAATTTTGCAGCTCTTAATTATTTAGTTTTAAAAGCTTTACAGGGCAAATACTTCTTCAGTATATTATTTTTTTATTGCTTCAAACCAGGTAGTCGTCATTATATCACAAAAACTAACAATAAATATTTTCTTGCCACAATCTTTAACATTACAAACCACAACTTGTCCATTCTCAATTGTAATGACATCGTGACCACCAGCACCCTTTTTCTTTTTAATGCCAAGATTCCATAACATTGAAAATACTCTACCAGAACTCTATTCTGTAGTATGTAGGTCCCAAATTTTTAGCATTATGTCCGATAAAAATATTTCCATTAATATAACTTAACCATACCTAGATAATATACAGATAATTCTTAAGTAAAGAAAAAAATCCTGAAATTCCAAAACAAATTAACAACAACACAATGTTGAAATCTATTAATATTTATTGAAACAAAGTATAATTTTAAAAAAATAATGTAGCACCATATGAAATGTGAAGGATATGCTCGTCAATAACCCCAGGAGAGATACAACATAACTGATTACAAACATAAACACGATTATACATTTGATATTAACTCAAATGTTACTTTGCAATTTATATTTAAACCTAATAATAAGATTAACAATAGCTATAAAATGGCTGAGAAAGACAGTTGCCACCTAATCATGTCCAATACACATTCAATCATCATGATAAAGTATACTGACTACTCATAAAACATCAGATTCCAGTTACAATAAGGAATTGACATTATCATACTGACATAGCCTACTCTCCCAACAATTCTATTTATAAAAGGACTCTCAACAGATAAAACATATTTCTGAAATATCTTGCTCCATTCATTAAGTGAAACAAGATGGTACTTACAAGTCACTACTGATGAGGGTTTTTGGTTTTCATGTTTATGAGGGTCACAGTGACAAACATCCAATAGATATTTGAAGTGAAGATTACAAGAGATAATATCCTGCTGTCTATGACGTGATGCTAAAATTTACGAAAGCATGAATATGTATAGCAGATCACTTTTTTTTCTTCTTCCAAATGTTTTTTACTCTATCTTCTAATTACTGTGCATCTATCAGATCTAAAGTTCTCAACAGTATAATTATCTTAGAACATTTATTGAAAACAATTATACATATTTGAGACATTTCCATTCATTTTTTCTTGGAATTGATATTTAAAAAAAATCCACAATTAGATCCCAATTTATCATTCAATCTAGTTTAAAATCACTAAATTTATCTTGCTTCAAAGTTGCTTCCTTTGAAAATTATGTACATTTTCAGGGAATATTTGTAAACTGTTTTTAAAAGTGTTACTTTATATAATCAACAACACAATTATATTTACATAGTGCATTTGTTTTGAAGCATCTTTCTTATGCAATTGTTTGTGACCTTGAGATTTTCATCAGTTAAGCACACCAGTTAGAGACATTTTGTAGAGACACCACATTAAAATCTTGTTTCATTCATATACAAAGAAAAAAAAAAAAAATTGAAGCACTAAATGAGCAAAAATTAGATTTTAATTCAAACTGAATAAACATTGCTCTTAAAATATTAAGAGCAGACTTCATAATTTTCAGCCTTAGTAAAACAATGAGGATGATAACTGAGCTGTTATCTCCCTCTTTCAACTTCAACAAACCATATGAAACAACCTACATTACATCCTTCACTTTAAAAAAGGATTTCTTCTCCAACAAAATAGACACACAGGCTAGATTATATATATAAAAACTTTATCAAAGGCTAATACATATATGATCTATATCATACATAAACTTCAATTCAATTACCACACTGATTGTAAATCATGGCATTAATTTTTACAGAACAGTCCCAGACCATTGGGCTCTTGAATTCTTAACATTGCCAGAAAGTAATACAAAATAATCAACTTATATATAAGATAAAGTTAATAATTAGAGTTTTCAACAATGTTGCAATGTCATTGAGAGAGTTCATTTTTGTTCTGTTAAAGGAATTCATTAAATAATGGCAGCCTGTAACATTCTCTACACTGGTTGTCATCAAAAGGTAAAAAAAGATGATGTATAATATGTTCACAAAATGCAAAGACTAGTTTTTCTGAAGGAAAATGTGATTTTGGTTTTTGCATGCTGGACTGATTTTATAAATTGCTCACTAGCGTCAAAATGTGCATAACATAGTATTGCTTTTAAACTGGAGTGTACAATCAATAAAAAAAAAATTATAAAAAATGAAAATGTGTAATGTATATATGGAACAAAGCTGCACATTATCATTTCTCCAGTTTGCAGAGTAATACAAGTATAAGTCCATTTAATTGCATAATTCAGACAATAAACATATATTTTTTCATTACTTCAAATATTCATATATTATTTACATTCCCAAAAATTTAGGTAAATTTTCATAACTTAGAAAATTTTAAACCCTTTAAAATTATTTTTATTTTATTGTTCTATCATCAATAAAACAAAAGATATTTGTAATATTAGTAAAACCTCATTCTAAACTTTTGCCACCATTTAAAGTCTGGTCAGTGGGAAATGCAGTTGGGGAAAAGCCATAAGTTATGAGTTAATCTGTGACATTAAATGAAGTTTAATTTATTAACTGAATTACAATAAAAATGCAAAATACTAAGGAGGGTTGGAATAATATTTATAAATTCTTAATTTACACAATATTTTTCAAACAATTTATAAAAATTAGTATTATTTTGCATATTTAAAAATTCCTAATATTACTGCATATTTATGACAGAAGAGATTTTTTTTAAAGGAAGTTCACTTTCTTTTCAAAAAATATGTTATCTAACTGGTTTAATTTACTGATCTGCTAATAGTACATAAAGGTATTAGATTTTATGTAATAATTCATTTATTTAAATGATATGATATAAATAATAAGAATTATAAATCAATCCTAAATTTACTACAGAAACAAAATTAAAAAAAAAATATTCAAGAAATTGCAAAAAGAAAATTATGTTTTTGGAGAGGGTGATATTTTTCAAAACAAGTAGGTTAAAGTAATGGCACTAGACACAACCAGTCCCTTTCCTGATTTTATGAGAAAAGCAAATACAATTCCTTTTTATAGTGTTACTTCCAAACTGTAGATGGGATATTCTCGAGAATGTGTGTCCAATTTTTTGTCTGCAATCGAAAGGAGGTATTGCTGTTCGAAGAATGTCCATGACAATTATAACTTAGCATGGTTGCTTGTTGCAGTAATTCTTCAGCAATAGCTGAGTGATAGGAAGCGATGTATTGAATGGTTCTACAGTTGACTTTAGAATGTAAAACATGAGCATTATAAAGTGTGATATCTCATACATAAAAAAAAATTACATTTTTTTATACCCCTTTGCATATTTTCTCTCATTTCTGAGAAAATGAAAAGTCCGCTATCATTTAATCATGTTTGTCAATGCTTCCCATGCCTCTATTATATTCATGAATGCATGATGGTTTTATAATTTTTTCAATATTACCATATTCCTTTTTATGTTTTGTTTGGGACAGTCTATCACAAACAATGTTCACTGAAACACTGAATGAAATGTCGTTTTACAACTGATATCAACCACTCTTGCCATGAAAAAAAATGTATATGTTTTATTTTCTCTTAGTTTGATTTATGAATTATACTTGTAATCTGTAACTTGGACAGAACAAATGCATGATGAGTCTCAGTCATTAAACATACCCAAAGGTTAATACTGGTTGATTTCATAATATGAAAACAGAATACATTTAAATTATAATAAAAGTTTTATAAAAAAAATTATGACATATGTTGAATAATGTTAGATTAAAGCCTATTAATAATTATCGAATAAAGTACAGCCACATACAAGCATTCAGAATTTTTTTGTCAAACACATGTTTATTCAATTAAAATTTTATTTCACATACCAATATTTTCTTAAGTAATGTTCTAAATAACAATACAAACCTGTACTTAACAAAATTTAAATTATGTAACTTCAAAATTAAATAAAGGAGAAAAAAATGAAAAAAGTCCTTGCAAAATAAAAACTAAGCACTAACGTTTTCATAAACTATTATAATACACATCAATAAAAAAAAAATTTCTTCTAAAAAAATGTGTTTCACTTATTTCTAAAACATGTTTTGTATTTAACATATTATAATACTAAATAAAATGACAATTGCATTTAACAGAATGTTTAAGATTAAATAAGAATTCATACTTTAATACCACATTAATTCCAAATCTTGATACTTAAATTCTTCATAAATCCTAAAAATGAATAATTAATTTACATTAATTACCAGTACACAAAACGATATATAATCAAAAAATTAAAATGAACAATTTTAATATTTAAATCATATTTCTTTCAAATACTCTAATTTAAATGCCTAACTTAATCTTGCAATATGAACAACTGGTAAATATTAAAACTGATTACTTAATAATACATAATTACTTCAATAAGTTATCCATCTAAGGGTCAATGTACAATATTTTAAAAAATCTTACTAAGATTGATGTAATGAGCACAAAAAAAATTTCTGGCTTGCAGTTCTCCCATCAAGAAAAGGAAATTCAATTTTTTAAAGTGAACATTTATTGGCCAAGATGCAGTGTATGTCCAGATGGTTCTTTTTTTTGCAGCATTTGGCTTAATATGGCAACAGCATATACTGTGTCAAGTCCATTTATTTTCTGTTCATATCCTTTATAAAATAATTTTTTATAATTTGAATTATCCTTTAAATGTCATTCTTTTATTCTTTTGATTTAAATTCCAATAATAAAAATAATTAAGAAGCAAAATAGCTATAACCACATTAAGATACTACATAATTACAATAAATATAAGAATAAAGCAAAATTGAGATAACATTAGCCACAAAAATAATTTTTGAAATAACAGTACAAGACTCTCAATATAACTGAATAAATAACATTATCCTATTCAATTTTAAAAATGTTATTACGAATGAAAAATAATAAAAAATTTTAAAAGATAACTAATATTCAAAATTACTATAATTTGTATAAAATATAGCAAAATCTAAAAAATATCAGATGAAGAGAAGTATGTTGTAAAGGTAGTGGCACTTTAAATTTAAGTTATCACTTACAGTTATGTCTCATACTACAGTCTATTACTTTAATCAAAACATTAAAAGCAAATAAACCTTTCTCATTTTAATCATGCACTTGTCTAATAAAAAATCGATAGTGTGTGTACCGTAACTCACCAGAAATTTTATATTCTTTCCATATATTCAATGGTTCCGATACATATAATAAAAACTACAATTAGCATATTAATAAACTGAAATGTGTTACCATAATCATATGAAGATGCTGCACATTATAATTTGCCTTTCAAAAAAAAATTATACATGCCAAAAATCGATTCATGGTTTCATTGCGATTTTCTTTGTGATGTACACTTCATAGATATATTTAGATACTTACTTCAATCAAAACATGAAATCAGTGAATTTTCCACAAGAATTATATACAACATAAATAAATCGGAAGCCTTAAACTGATGATGTTACTTTAATATTTTTCAAACATTCAATGCAAATGCATAATTACCAATAACTAAATATCTGTGCACATCTTTCTCATAGACTACAGAATCGAAGCCATTTTTCTGTCATGTTTGATTTTTTGAAGCGTTAAGAAGAGATGTATGGGATACAATTTCCATGAAATAAACATTTTGAATTCAGCAAATATCGAAATATTTCATCACTGAAAAAATATTTTAAACAAATATTTGAGTGCATCAGATCGTTCGATAATTTCTGAATTCACCATTCAATAACATTCCGCTTTCCTGTTGCCAAATTCGAAAATAATGAGGGATGTACGAGCAATCCATCATGTTACAATTTTCTTTATGTATGAAAAATCAATTTAAACGAAAGAATTCTCTACTTTCTAGCCTCGTTTCCATAAGTAATAGACAATTCCGCATAAAAAAAAATTTCTCGGTCTTCTTTTTCTTTCATGAAGCTTGCATCAATCATCATTTCAACATCAATTGGATGAAACTACTAAACAGACGAATGCATTCAGGTAAAGATAGGGTTGGACGAATAAGACTTGGGTCAATGATACCTACAATCTAGTTAAAACGGCATTCTAGTTCTTGTAAATCGACCCAGTTCAACCCTCGATTTATTATTTTCTATTTAAATAAAATTAATTATTTCAAATAATTCCAGAAAATTAAATTTTTGAAAAAAAAAAAAAAAAAAAAAAAAAAAACCAGTACTGAATATTTATATTTTGAATGCGAAACTTTAAGAATACACACCAATCAATAAATGTTGTTGTTGTTGTTTTCGTGTCCATGGACATCACAAAAAACATCAAACACTATATCAAATGCCCTCAAAAGCATCCAAGACAGCGGCTGCCAGCTTTGGTGCCTCAGGATCGTATAAGGTATTCTGTAAGGGGTGATAGAATTGAACCAAGTCACGTTTAAGTATTTTTGGCACAACAGAGGGGCATTTCAGGAGATGCCTTGGCTTAAACTGGACTTCAGGGCAATTCTTACAAGAAGGATAAGAGCTTGTTTTGCCTGGATGAATTTTCATGCCCTTACAGTGACCTGTTCTCAGTCTAGTAATGGTGCTTGTTATAATTCTTGGGCAGTCGAAGTCTGTTACCAGTGGTTTCTTGAAGTTTTGAGTTTGAAGTCAATGTCTTGCCACTACATTGGCGTATGCCAGCGTGATGGTAGTGTTGTATTGGACAAGGTTCCTTGCTTCTTTGGCTTAAGAATCCGCACACTCATTCCCCTCAATATCCACATTATGCAGAAATCCAGGATTTTCTCTTATGGTCCAATATTCCTAGGAGATTATTTATAGTGGAGGTGATGTTGGTTTCTCCATTTTTTATAGCTTGTAGTGCAGAATTTGAATCCGAAAAAAATACGAGATCCTCCGTGGAGCTCAGCATCCACAAGTGTCAGTTAAATAAATGATGAGTGCTTCCTTTATTGCCAAGAATTCACAGGTGAAATTGGACACAATGATACCAGTATTGATTCTATGTTTGTGTATACTTCCATCTGGGAGGGCAAAGGACTCCAGCATCTCCTCTATAGAGGGATTTATCCGAGGAGCCATCAGTGTAGGCGACTGTCATGTTGTCTTTCGAGAGCAAATTTATGGCATAAAGACCTTTTTGTTTGGGGACCTTGTGGTCTTCTTTTTCTAGAGCTCGGTTGTAATAGATTCAAGCGAAACATGATGTTGCCCGATCGCTTTTTGGAATGATTGGTTCTGGAAGATAGTCTAGGGAAGTGTGTGCCATTTGGATATTTAATCTGATTTCTTTATCTTATTGGAGCGTTGAGGATCTTTTCAACCTGTCTGAATCCTTCCATTGATTAAAAACTCTTGTGGAGATGTGATCTATGTTGTTACAACGGATCTTGTCGGTGAACTTTACAGTGGTGGATTTGCGCCTGCTCTCTAAGGTAGGGAGGCCGCACTCATGCTCTGCAGTTACGTTATTAGTTGAAGAAACCACTCCGATTATGATTTTAGAGGCTCTATGTTGGATAGAGTCTAATTTTTGTTTGGCAAAGGTAGAAATAGGAGTCCAAATTGAGGAGGCATATTCAAACACTGTTCTTATTACAGTGATGTACGTATTTTTAAGAGTATGGAATCTTGAGCCCCAAGAGGTACCACATAGTTTTCTTAGGATATTCAACTTTTTTAGGATTCTATTTGTTCAAATCACTGATTATTTTAATTTTTTTTTATTCTTTCATACTGCCCTTCAACTTTGATCTGGACCCTTCTGAACATCTCCTATACAAACAGACACGTCTTAAGATTTTTTCAGGCCCTGGCCCCTTATGAAAAAATAGGCTCCACCGTTAATCTAATTTTTGGTGTATATACATGTACAATTCAATAAAAGCAATCTATAGTAAAATGAGGTTATATGTGAATATTCGTTTTCTACATTTTAAATTTGCAAAATCATTAATTAGGTTTTCAAAACCAGTTGTTAATAACATTTCATTTTCAACACTCGTCAAGCTTAAATTATTCAAACGTGATCGAGTCATACAATTTCTCAATTCCTTTTTGACTAGTTTGAATTTTGAAAATGAAAGCTCACCATTCGCATTAGTAATCATCATTGATAAGAAAATTCTCATTATTATTTCTATATTGGGAAACACTGAAAAGTCTTTCATTATACATGTATGTAAAGAGTGTGTTGATCCCAATTCCAGTCCCCTCATCAAACAACTATTCTTCATCTGTATTTTTAGTATTAAACTTTTTTCCATTTCTTCTCATTGCTTTTTCTTCAGCTTTTCGCCAGCAACGATCATATATGACTTGAAATGTTGACATTCCACATTCAGTTCCTCTCCATTAATGTCTTTATCGTAAAATTTTGATATTTTCTCGCATGTTATTTTAATTTCTGTCTCATCCAAATTAGAAATATTTTCAAAAAATACAAACATTTCAAAAAGCTCCTCATATTTTTTACTACTCGTTTGTATATTGCAAATTAGACAGACAATTATTGATAAAAATATTTCTATTTTAAATTTCTGGCTGTGGCTGTTTTCCAACGTTGTATCGGTGTCTCTGTTTCCTTCAAGGAAAGTTACCCTAACACTGCGTTGTCTTACAAGCTTGTGAACACTTTGATACTTCTTCGTAAAGGATACTTTTTTTTGCTCTTGACTCGTAATAGTCAAAAGAGATTTTTTGGTTTTTATATATATCATTAACGATTTTAATAACTTCGCTCCTTTCGACAAATCCATATTTTACGAGAGAGAAATAGATTTACTTTATCAATACGAGTCAAAATGTCATTCCAAAGGATAGTTTAAAAAAAAGTAGTTTATAGTTCATTCATCATAATTTTTAATTTTTTAGAAAAAAAAATCGAGTATCCGCTGTCTGTAATTCATCATTAACTAAGCAATCCAGGCTCAAGACAATTTCTGATAACCTTGATTCATTATTATTATTATTATTATTATTTTCCGGAGCTTAAAGCTTTCATTGCATCTGCACGTGCTGAGCAACGTGTTTTTGATAGGTTTTTCAGTACATTTTTAATTCTATCAGAGCTCAAATTTAATGTCAGTATATTCCAACGATGGTTTGATGATGAGAAAAAAAATTATAAAGGTTTTAGACAAAATCAAAGTAAATTGTTACATTTTTATACATTCTACTGCTTGAACTCCAATTAAATTCAAAGAATGTCTTGCTCATGGTACGCATATAACGTATTTAGTTATTTATTTTGAAGTCGGGCTTGCAATCCTGAATATTTCTCAGACATATTCGAGGTATTGTCGTTTGACTGACCTCTACAATCACTGAGGGAAATGTTGTTATTTTCCAAAAATCCATCCAAATATCCACAACATCCGTCAGATACTCTGCAGTACTTCCATTAATATTAATAAATTGCAAAAATTTCTCAATGGGTGCACAATTTTGGACATACAGTAAAATAAAAGTTAGTTGGTTAGCATGAGTCACATCTACGGTAGAATAAACGGAAATAGAATAATATTTATAGCTTTCGATATTTCAATGACGATAGTTTCTAAGACTTAAGGCGCCATGACAACAATGAATTCATAACAAATTGTAGCAGATAGATAAGAAGGATTACTTTTTCTAGAATTGCCGTACTTTTTAATATGTTCATTTCAAAATGGATCAAACTTATTTCGAAGTTTAAAGTGCCTAAGTAATTTTCGTTATTCACAGAACGATGTTCGTTTCGTTTTTACAACGTTTTTCTGAATTTCACTTGGTGTGTATGTGTGTCATCAAATTTTCGATCGTTAATCTAACCAACTTCCCATCAAGCTAGATCTCTGAAACTTTGGGAATCATTCTTACTCACCTAACAATGCAATATTTAAATATTTGTGACACGTTTTAACTAATATTTCAATAAATTTAATAAATCAAAATATCCCTCCCACTCGACGCTTTTAGGATTGGGGGGAAATTTCTTTCCCCCTCTGGGAACACCGAGAATTCCCCATACGCCCATATGAGGTATCGCAAAACTTTTCTATTCACGAAGGGGAGATAATAAGGGTTGCTAACTTTTAGTTAGTAATCATTCGCAAGAGAGAAAGATTCCAATATTTGGCGCCATGTCATATCACAATATTTTTTTCTGAATTCTGGTTCCCATTTTTAATAGAATGACTTACAAACTTTCAAATGCATGTTTTGATTTTATATTATGAATTTTTTTTTAATACTCTCATAAATGTCTCTTTTTAAGTAAATTTTAAAGTTAAAAATTATGTTTTCTAGAATTTGATGTACAGCATTTCAGAAGTACTAAGAAAGTAGAATTTAAATGATTGGCATGTCGACTAGAAATCATGAATTAGTAAAAATTATTAGGTAGATAACTTTTATTTGCTCCATTCGTAATTTTTTAGTCTACGAAAATTGCTAAAAATAACTTAAATCTGAAAAAGAATTTATTTTATCCATTGCTTAATTATGAGATAGATTGATGAAGGATATGGTGCAATATAGGCTAATATCCCTTAAGTATGAGAAAAATATTATGAAAATATTAATAAGGCATTATATAATAAATATTTGTCTGTTAAAATAATTTCAGAATTTTTTTTAAAAAATTTATTCTTATTTTTGTGCAATGTTTTCATGCTTCTTAAAAAATAATAAAGTTCGTTTGTGTTTTGTCCATGTTTTGGGGTCTAGAAGAGTATGACGCGTAATACATGTAGGTTTATCTACACTTAGCCAATCATACTCAAATTTGCCTCACCTCACTTACACGCGGTTAGATCTGGTAATCCAAAAATATTTGGAAACTAAGAAGGAAAGACTTGCATGTGTTGTAAAATTTTTCAATAAAAAATATACAACAAATGATTGATTAAATTGAAATTATAATTAAATTTTTTTATGTGTTTATCACGTGTTTGTTTTGAATTTTATGTATAATAATAAATATTCTTTGTCATTATATAAAAACGTTGTTTTTAAAAACGTTGGTTTTTATCTCGAATTATTCTCTCTGAAAGGCAGTCCTCTTGATGCTAAATAATTTTATAACAGCCACTATTTTCTTCAGCACTTCTTTCCAATAATGACATTCATCATTGAATTATATAAGTTAGTTATCAACGCGATTAGATAATTGTAATCGATAGTAGTAGTTCATCGTACACTTCCTGTGTTCAGGTGTCTAAAATGAGAGTAATATGTAACTATCTCGTTTTAGTAAGAATTCTGAAGGTGATAAGATCGAATTTTTTAAATAATTTCTTTTAACTGTCCATGTCCATATATATATATATATATATATATATATATATATATATATTAAATTGCGAATGTAAAATCATATCCAAGAAAATATTTAGCAAACCATTTTAATGGAAATGACATGCAGAAAAAAAAATCTGTAAGAGGTTTTTAGGTTCTTATATTGTATTATCTTACATAATATTTGGAATCTCTTAAAAATTCTCAGAAAAAATATATAAGTTTGTAACTATACGAAATATATATATCCTTGTTATTATGCTTATTAAACGAAAGAAAGAATTATAATAAAAAGGAAGTCGTAGATTCCAAAAATTAAAGAACATTATTACATAAATGATTAATAAGGAGAATTATATTTATGTAAGCAATTTTCATTAAAAGTATTTTATACCAATATGTGATAACGTATTAGTAAGTAATAAGGTATTAATAAATGATAAAAGTATAAATACATTATAAGTTTTAAAGTATAAGAGCTAAAATTAAAGTATATATAATCAATTTCAATTTTATGCAGGGAAATTTGATTAAACTTACACACACATATATTGAAATTTTATAGTGAGGGGTCTTGTACAGTAAAAATCTCTTATTTTGAACTGTGCTTGACGAGAATTTCTCCATTTCTTACGTTTACTCTTAAAACATTAAATTATTGTAAATACATTTATTTATCTAATTATCAAATCGTACTTTAGGATTCCTGTTATATGATTGTTTTCTACGTTTATATTATTTTACTATAATCTGTGGTAATGTAATATATTTGTTTTATAAATGTTCTTCTTTTATTTGGGTTTCAGTAATAATAAAAAAAGGACAGTCATTTGAATTTGTAAACGAGTAAAATAACGCTTTCCATATTAGAAGCAAATAAAAATATTTATCTGAGTTACAATACACATCGAAAATTTTTTTGGAGGATCATAGTGCATTCAAAATGAAGGAAGCGCGCACTTATGCATATTAATCAATATAAAAATATTCTAAAGAGTCCATTGAAATATTTATATATAATTTTATAAACAGTTAAGACATACTTTCGTGTTGTTCAGAAGGAAAGAAAGAAAATTTACAAAAAAAAAAAAAAAAAAAAAAACCAGCAGAATTTTTTTTAAACTGGATGTTATTTTTATAACTCTCTGTAAAAAAAAAGCAAATACAATCACATATTATTTTATTTATTTAATGCGATATAAATGTTTGTATATTATCTTAAATCTCAAAGAAATACAGTTCAAAAATAAAAACATATTTACCTTTTGCTGTTTAGATCTGTAGGGAACTCATTTCTTCCAAAAAGGGTCATTTCCACCAGGGTCATTTCCAACCTCTTTTTATTAGCCCTGATCTCTGTCATAAAATAGGGAATGTATTTTTGTCACTTCTGTTGGGGACTTAAGTGTATGTCTTGTCCATTCATGAGCCATTCTTAACTCAAGTGTGCAAATAAATAAAAGGTCGCTGTTGGGAGTGTTTGTTATGTCAGTGTCTTTCCACAGCAGCATTTTTATCAATAAATCGGACATAGCTCGCTTTAGAAATAAAATTGATATTTTCTCTCGTTCTCAACAAACGTTGTAAACAGAAATATTTAACAAGTAAGTAACCGTTTTTAACCAGTCCTGTCCGGAAGTAACATGATTAAAATTATTCTGATCAAGACCTTATTGAGGCCGAGTAGAGAGCGAAACGAGCCCCCCTCACCTCAAATGCGAGTCCCGAGCATAGTTGGCCCATGCCTTAAGAGCCCCTGTATACAAAACTTATACGAAAATTATTTTGAACCCACCTCAGATTTAAAGAGACAACTTTTGTCCCTTCAATATCATTTTAAAATTTCATCTTCTAAGCTTTTATTTTTAAAAAGACTTTATGGAGCAGAATAATTCTCCATTCCTCCATTTCATAGAAGAGTACATATTTTACTCAACTTTTTTGTGTTATCTAATGTCTCTGTTGTGAGGATAGAGGAGGGTTTTTCACTCTGGTACAAACAGAGTTTTAATTTTAAAAATTCTTTTCAAAATATTAAGAAACTGGACATGGTACAAAATATATACAACCAAATTTTTAATGACTGAGTTACAACGCCTTAATTTCACCCACACTGATGGTTTAAGTCATTAAGTCATAACCATGCCTTATTTTTCAAACATAATCCAGTTAAATTTTTTCAGGTACACCCTTAATTTTCTCTTCTTTTTTTATTGCTGGAATTTATACCATTGAAAATGTGTTGGATAACTTGACAAATTGACATGACATTAATTTTATATGTAATGGATTCTATGAGTGTTTTTCAAACCCAGATTATTCATATCATCAACTGATCACTCAAACATTAAAAAGAAAAAGAAAAAGAAAAAAAAAGAAAAAAAATCATAACTTAGTTGAACAACAGCCAAATTATTTTTTCTTGAATTCCTTCTCACTTAAATATCAAGGCTAAGAGGCAGTAAATAGTGCATCTAAATACCAGTGCAGTCTCTATCATCATTCCATATTATGATTAACAAAAATACATTAAAATGGGGATTATTGGAAATAGATAACAAACTACATAATGTAAAACCCATAATTTCTTTTTGGAATTAAGGGTTTTACATGATGTAATTCATTGTCTATTTCCATTTATATTGCCAGTGATCATGGAAACTTATATAAATAACCAAAACTTTTCATTTAACCAATAAAAATTATATAAATATTTACAAACAATAAGTAATACTTTTCCTAATATTTCACTCACTGAATCTAACAGGAATAAATATTCAAATTTTGAGTTTCATGAAACAGACGAACTAGTGCTTCTTAATCATCCTTATGGAGATCGGGTGAGAAAGAATAGTCCCACTGTAGCTCATGCATTTCTTAAGAGGCGACTGAAATGGGTACCCAGCGTCTGGGAGTATAGCCGGATACCCTGCCCCTGGGGATTATATCAGTGGCTTGCCTTGGTAGGCACGGGCATCATGACCCCGAGGCATCCTAATGACCATTTGCTTTACAATGGAGTTTACTGTCTTTGATAAATATGGGTGACGCGCTCCCGGAATATATAGCGATGTGTTTTGCTTTCGACCCTATTTTTTTCACAACCAATTTTTAAAAATCTCTTTTCAATTTTCCCCTTCGTCTAGATCACTGCTTTATCTTGTTTGTCACAGCATAGCTACGTCTGGCTCTTGCACTATTAAAACACTTATCACTCAGGGCTTCTTAATATTTTAACTTTTTAAAAAATATTTTGATATGTACCTCTGTGAATTTTATTTATCTTTTTAAGGTAATGCGAACATTATTATACCAGTATATAAAGTATTTGTGCGAACAGACAGTTACCAATGCAATAATATTCACAAATTAAATCAAAATATGGTAACATCAGACGAACACAAATAGAATATACAGTCAATAGAAATACTTTCGAACTAAACAAAATATTCCTGAATTACTTTCAAAGATTATATATACGCATACACTCGCAATAATTTAAAATGTGAAAAACAGATCATAAATTAATTTAAATAGCTAATATATCCTTTTAAAAAGAGTGTGTTAATAAAATATTAACAATGATGGGTTTTTTTTTTTTTTTGAAAATTGGCATTGCGGCCTAGAGGAAATGGCAGCGCACAAGTGGCCAAGGGTTTTCGTCGAGTCGCGGGTTTGACCCTTGATCCACTGAAGACCAGCCTTGTAGCCGTTCTGATTCCTGTTTAATCTGTCGAGGCTCAAAGTCCTCCCGTTGGCGTAGCGTGGAAGTAAGGAGAGAGGGTGCCAGCTCAGATGTCCTCGTCACTTAACCGAGACTCAAAATTACGAGGTCCACCTCCAATAGCCCTAGGGTTGCTTCTAGCGCGTTGTTAATAATAATAATAATAATAATAATAATAAACAATGAAATGCGGCATTTTCTAGAAAAAATGTATTTTGAGTAGAATGGTCACTAAACTAACAAGCATAGTAAAAATTGTATTGATTTTTTTCGTTAGAAGGCATTAAATTTAAAACAAATTATAAAACAATTAAACCGAAAAAAATATCCCAAAAAATATTTTAAAGTTGGTGGATTTCTAGAGAAAGCATAAGAAAACCCACTAAAACTTCAAATTACATGTGTACATTCATTTTCGAAGATTTTTTTTTCCCCATTTAAAATTTCATGACTTGATGAAAAATAGCAATTTTAATTACTTAACACTTAATTATATAAACTTGTATTTTTTAATAATCATTGCCATTGAATTTTGAATAATTAATTTTATTATAAGTTCTTTCAAGGTTAAGTACAAATCGTCTATAATTTTGTAATTCGGAAATACGAATGCATACGTATCAGTATATTCGATTACACAGGTTTATAAATCAAAAATCTGTGCATAGGATATTTTTAAAACTTTTTCTTATAGATTTTAATTTTCTAAAACCGAAAAAGATACTTAAAAAATTCCATCACGTCACGTTTTTTGTAAAATTCAAGTTTTTAGTTTCATTTAGCATGAAATTTCGACTTAACTTAAAATCTAATATTCTACTTTTGATTTTAAAAGTCTCCATATAAAAAATTACTTCTCACATTAATTTTATTAATTATAATTAGATTCGATAATAAATGAAAAAAAATTGAAGTACGATGGGGGAGAGAAGAGAGTGGAAAGCGAGGGAGGGGTTAAGTGGGTTTGGCGTTAGAAGGAAAGTCAGATGATCATGTCCAAACAGATTTCATTAATTTATAGCGAATGACGAGAAATATTACTGGTTGGATTGGGCATGTTTCGACATGTTTTCTAGGGGGAAAGGAAAAGGTATAAATAAACCTGCTGTTAGAATAGATTATGTTTCTACAAGTTTAATAACTTTTGAACCTTGCTTGCTATGAAAGCCACACTCAGTTTATATCCAGTATTCAAGCGTTACTGTGCTCACATTTTTATCCCTGGATTATGGTTCTAAGAGGTTGTGTAATTTTTCTGTACGACTGTTGTTTTATTTGTGGTGAATACAAATGAAACAAATAATTTTTCTGGATGACTACTGTTTTTATTTGTAACTTCTTTTATTTGTCAAGAAAGCTCTCTCTCTCTCTTATTTTGCTTACTTCAAATTTAAACTTGGGGATCAAGACAAAGTATGGGCTTCTCATAAAATATACAGAAGATTCGATGAAGATCTTCATTTGTGGTTTAAAGACAATAAGAACTCATTTTGTTTTGCATTCCTATGATATGGCATGAATAGAAAAAAACCTCATATTTGATTTCTATTTCTATACAGTAAATGTAAAAGGATTTAATACAAGAAAGAAGAAAATATCTTACTTTAACCTTGATTCAACTATTCGTCCAGTATTGCATAGCTCTGAAATACCAGTTCCAAGGTCACCTTCCAGTTTAGATAATATGACGGCTATTCAGAAAGTAAGGAACGTTTTGGAATTAAAAAGAAACTAAGAACAAGAAAAATTTTTTTTTATATACATCAAAAAGAGAGAATAAAATTCTACTTTTCTACATAGTCACCAAACAAATTGAGGCACTTATCACAGCGGTGGACAAGCTTTGAAATTTCTTCGTCATAGAATTCTGCCGAATGCGATCTCAGCCACTCAGTGACGCGCACCCGCAGCTCCTTTCGGCACCCATCTTGCACAAAATTTGCGGTAGCCTAGCTTTTGTGTGACAATTTCAAACAACAAAGTCCGTGAAACTTGTGGAAAACTGAGCGAAAGCTCCGTTATTGTGAAACGGCGGTTTTCGCGAATCTTTTCATCAACTTTAGCGACCAGTTCGTCAGTCACAATGCTAGGGCGTCCACTCTTCTCTTCATCGTGAGCGTTAGTTCGGCCATTTTTAAACTGAATGCTCCATTTCCGGATTGAACTTTCATTCATTACGTTGTTTCCATACACTTCTCACACTTGCCGATAAATTTTCATAGGTTTTAGGTTTTTTGCCAACAAAAACCGTATCAAAGACCGCACCTCACAAATGGGAGGATTTTTAATTGCAGCGCACATTTTAAATTTAAATATCATAAAAACGGGCAGCGTGGAAATGTTCCTGTTGTGATTTCTGGACGCCGACTGAGATGCCAAGCACGCAGACACCAAAATAACATATCTGTGATCGGCGCGCGCCTAGCGACGTCAGACGGAAACGTTCCTTATTTTCCGAATACCTCTCGTATCTGAGTGAGTTGGAGGAAGGAGACACATTACCTTCCCAAGACGAATCTAGCTCATATTTTTCTGTGAACAAGGGACATTAACTTTTTTTTCTCAGTGAATTCAATGATCTAGTTACAGATTTAGGCTTTTTCAAAAACACATCCAAATTGCTAGGACGGAGGCTAAAACACAAAAAACTGTTATCTCTTGGAACCTTATTTTCATTGTACAAGTATCGAAAGAAAGAATTGACTCAGTTTTTTTTTCCCAAAGAGGGAAATCTAGATTTTTGTAGTGATGTTCATTAGCTCATGAAGTTCTTTGAAGTAGAATATGATTCATCTGAGTTGCGTCTATTCATTAATTCATTTAAAACTAACATCAAAGCAGTCTTGCTGAATAGTGGGGAAGCATTTGCATCTTTTCCTGAGGGACACTCGGTGCGTACGGAAGAGACCTAGGATGATCTGGCTATGATTCTTGAGAAAATCAAATATCAAGAGAATCAATGGATGATTTGTGGATAAAATTCTAACCATGTTGTTGGGCCAGCAAGCAGGGTATACAAAATTTACATGTTTACTATGCGTTTGGGATAGTAGAGCCAGAGAACTGAACCGGACAAAAACTTACTTGCTACGCCAAGACGCCTTAACTGCCGGTGAAAATTATATCATCAATATGACCTTGATCCCAGCAAAAAATGTTTAGTTATCACCTCTTCATGTTAAAGAGGAGCTAGCTCATGAAACAGTTTGTTGAATCACTGCCGAAAGGTGGGGAAGATTTCAGATATTTGTGTGTTCCAAGTTCCCGAAAATGTCTGAATTCAAGTTGAAAAAGACTGTTTTTACTGGCCGCGATATACGAAAACTTTTATGATATCCGTTTTGATTTTTTTTTTTTTTTTTTGAATTTATTGGAATAGAGGGAAAAGAAGCGTAGTATTCTTTTAAGGACGTGGTGCACAAGTTTTTGGAGAAATACTTAAAACCCTGGCCACCACACACAAACTCATTGCACAAAGCATGCGAAGTTTCAAACTTTATTGCCCGCAACGAAACCTAATTGTAATCAGTGTCACCTATTGGGAAAAGGAAATTTTTCAAATATCATATGTCCCTTTTAACTTAGTACACAATCTAATACGAAAATCATATTTCCTTTTCAATTAAATAAACATTATTCAGTACTCCCTAGAATCCGGTAATTCACCAATCCGAACCTGTCATTCATCTGACGTTTTTACTGTCTGGAGAATTATTATGGAGAATTATTTTATGCCTTCTACTTCAACGGAATAATTTAGGATACCAAAACAAAACAGTACATTTTTTGTAGTTTTAGCTATTTCGTGTATTTAACGCCTTATTTGCGTGCACTGAATTAAATATTACATAATAACAAACAACCTTTTCTCTTTAAATGTGTGATTATTCGTGATTTCCCGTGAATCCGGAAAAATATATCTGCCCATATCTGCCATGTCTTCCGGATTACGTAGAGAGTATTTCACCTTATATATTTCGACTAAACTTATTTCAACATTTTTTAAACAGAAAAAAATTAATTTTTTTAAAATCTGAAATAACTTACGTGTTTTCAAGATTTAATTAAAAGGAAAATAAATAAGAAAATATTTAATTTAAGTAAAACATGCTAATAGTAAATATATTTAAAATGGCGTTTGTTAGTAACGAAATGGTAAATTTCACACTGAATATACAATATACAGAGCTATCTTATAATTTTTAAGTGAGACTTTAATTTAGATAAAATCGAGGTTTTAAGCATTTTATTTACATTAACTTTTGATGTCGTAATTTGGAAATTATTATAGCAATAAATCCAGATGCTTTCACTAGATGGCAGCATGACAAAGGGAAATGCTGTTTTTGTAAGTCGTATTCTATTCCTATTAAATGGGGGGATGCTTTTTCTAGTCGAATACTAAAAATTGCTGACAGCAGGTGTTTTGTTTATAACATATTATTATCATAAAGCCAAATAATTAGATCAGTTGTAATCTCTTATGAATTTAGATGCTGTTGATAAAACAGCAATTGGTTGAAATGTTTTTGGATATCAATAAGGCATTTTTACCGTTTATTTATTCCATCAACTTATATTTTTTTTAGCTAAATTTGATAAATTATCTGTATTATCGACAGTTAAAGTTCAATAATCTTTTAAAATTCAAGCTAACATTTTTTGAAAAATTTCCCATTTAAAAATTCCTATTAAAAACACCCGTACGATTTCGGTGAACAAGGGTGCAAATATGAAGTAGGAGTAAAATACATTAATAAATAAAATAACATTTTACAAAAATATTTTTATATAAGATAAGAAAAAAAAAAAACGAAAAATGTTCGTGAAAAGTTTTACAAAGAACCACCCAAGGTGCGCTTTTTTTTTTTTTTTTAAATATAATTATTATTAAATTACTCAATTAAATATGAGAGAATTATAGTAAACGATGAAATATCGAAAAATTGACAACAGTAAACTTTTCCAATATTAAAATTAAAGGAAACGATAAATGATTGAATTGAATATATTTAAACTAAATGTAAAAAAGTAATAATTTAAAATTGAAAAGTGATCTGGTACGCCAAAATGCCCAATAAAGCAATAGGCCCTTAGATGTCTAAAAACTTTTATTGAAAGGGAAAAAGTAATATTAAGACAAAAGGAAATGAAAATTGAAGTGGCTTTATTTCTATTAAAATTATGTTTTATGAAATCAGCGTTAGGTTGGATAATATATGTATTGGGGATTAAGAGTAGATATTTGTTATTCGCCATCCAAAGGGCTATTGTTTCAGATGGATTAGTTTTGGCGAACCAGACCACTTTTCAATTTCTTATCGTTTGCTTCAACTATAATTACATTTAACTTAAATATATTCAGTTTTACAGCTTATCGTTTGCTTTAATTTTAATTACATGTAGCTTAAATATATTCAATTTAATAATTCATCGTTTCCTTTAATTTTTTTATCGGAAAAGTTTACTGTTGTCCATTTCTCGATATTTAATCGTTTACTTTAATTCTTATATTTAATTAAGTAATTTAATAATAATTATTAAAAAAAAAGCGCACCTAGGGTGGCTAAATCTGTTCTTTGTAAAACTTTGCACAGAACTTTTTCATTTTCTTAAAATTTTTGTTTTAAGTTACATTTGGAGCAGAAATTTAAGCACTTTATTTCAAATATAAGCAATAGTTTTTGCACGAGAACTTGCATCAAATGTTGGTCTCTCAATTTATTTCATTAATGAATTAGATGCCATATTATGTTGCCGATTAAAATAAAATAGCTCATATCGAGGAGCCCCGCTAGGCTCTGGTCATAAACCCGGTTCATTGACCCTATTGAGGATGATAATTTACTGATTTTAGGTGACTAGCGCGGAGTCCGTTATCATGTTTAATTAATTCCAATAGGGGGAACTTCAGCGTTGCAAGAGGCTTTAAATAAATCCAAATAAATGGATGCCTAATTAAATAAAAATGAAATCTTTATATTTTTGAGGAGAGAACTATTTACAAATATTTTCTTCATTTATCTTACTCATTTTCGAATACGTCTCTATTGGTCAAAAACTCTTTTCAGAATCTTCTTTTACAATGTAAACAGTTTGGTTATTTGATCGCTTATATATTAACATTGCACGTAGAAGAAATACGTGGCTCAAACGCTGAAGTAATGAGATCGACCCCTAAGTTGGTACACCCTCTCAAAGCTTCCACACCATTCCAACTTAAAGACTTAGAGCCTCAACAAATTTAAAATGCATCAGCCCGGATACATGGTAGGTCTATAGTGGCATCGGATTCGAGCCCGCTATTCAAGAAACAATGCCGGCCATGATCTTGCGATTATGACCACTCGGTTACTGCGGCTACATCTTACAAGCATTATAAAAGATAAAAAGAAAAAGTTTTTCAAATCTATATCGTCCACAGCCATTAAATGGTGTGATTATCGCTCGTTTATTATGCTTATGACTCACTTTTGATGATAGATGTAACAACTGGACATATGCTGAATAAGGATTGATATACGTAAATGATATAATCACTTTCAGGCATTCACGTACTTAAGAAAAGTATTTTTAATCTGATTTTATTTTTGTAATTTTCTGGAAATTTGCGCCTATGGAACTGAAGGAGCTTTTAATCCATACCAAAATAATTACTTTTTACGCAAACGCTGCAATTCGAAGTTTCCTTAATTCCGTGGAATACTGGTGTTCCGTGAAGTTATCTCAAGTAATCCGCGATAAAATCAAATACACAAGTAAAAATTGCTGCAAAAGAAAAATCAATAAAGTAATTTTTGAAGAGGATTGTAATAAGCAAATCCGAATGGTAGTCAGCAAACGCAAATAATTCTGAAGAAGATGAATACCCACGTTTAGGGAGGGAGCGCCAACAGAATTGTTTTATTTTCCATATGATAGACAGTATTTTCAACGATGGTTAATGATAATTACAAAAAAAAACAGCATGAAACTCTGAAGAATTCAGATGAGGAGATCATTAACATTTATTAATCCCAGTACTGCTGAAATGTAGAAAGATTACTAAGCTCATGTACTGCATGTAATTTGAGAATATTTTTAAGTGTTCTAATTTTAAGAAGGGATGAGGATTGATGGAACGACATGTTCTTTAGAAACAGTTCATCTGACAAAACGAGAACACCCAAGTCAGCGGTCCACCAGAAACCTGTTCTTGGCAGTTCTGAATTATTCAGAGACTTTTTCCTCTCTCTGCCTTCCCAAGTGTATTACCTTCTACAACACGATTTGTTACGGAAGACCATACGTCCTCGGAGAAAACAAATGATATTGTTGGCATTTTTCTCCCACTCGGCAGCCTGCCTTTGTTCTGGAAGTAAGCAAATGTACCCCCAAACTACCCGTCTACCGGCTGCCGAATCTCTCTATCGACGAACAAGGCTAACGTCATACATATATATTAAATGCTTAACATATTTCATGTGTTACTTTATTAGTTTGTTCCTTTTATACAAAAGCATAGAAAATAATTAAACAAGTTTACACATTTAGTATCTAATTTTTACAGAAACTCTGCGGTCTTAAAATAACACAAAGAGCTGAGATACAGAGAGAACCACTTTTGGCAACAAGACTAAAAGTACTTTTTCGACATAATATAATGATTTCATTTTTTTGTTGTGCTCAAAGACGCAATTTAAAAATCATTTTCATTTATTTGATCCGCCCTCGGAAATCAAATTACCAAAGTTACAAGCGAATTTTTTTCATGTAAATTATTTTTGAAAATCTTAATGGAGGGGAGAAGGTATCTAGATATCTGAACATATTTCCCCTTTGACTACATCAATGTCTGTATATCAAGTGAAGTAATCTCAACTGTTATGATAATAAGTTCATTTTGCAAAGAATTAAAACAAAAGTAATGGCAGTAAATTAGCATTATATGTCTTGTAAAAACCTGAGTGATGGTAACCCTATTCTGCTATTTTTTTAAAAAAAATCAAATGCCATTAATATTTTAATATATTTGATTACATTTTACAATCATATTCTAATTGTTATTTCTCATACAAATTGAATTATTTCAAAAGATTGAAATACATGTGCACAACATCGTATTAAAGAGCTTAAGAAATAAATATTGTCTTGCTTTTCATTTGTTTCATTAAAACATTTACAATAAAATAAATGTGATAGGTAGAGAGGAATTATTTGAGTAGATTGAAAGTTAATTTATTATTTGAGTAGAAAAGAAGGTAGTTTCAGAAATAAATAAAAAGAACTTTTGGAATATATTTAACTATAGTTTTTTTTTTTTTTTTGCTGGAAGATAAAATAATATGATTTGAATGTATTGAAATGTATGTTCACAACATTGTGTTGTGAACAGTGTTTCAGGAATTAATTCAAAAGGTATAAATTTTATGGGGATATATTAGTCTCATGTTTTTCATTAACTATACATAAAAAATAGAACAAGTGTGATAAACTTAAAAATGAAAAGTATGTTAACAACATTGTGTTATACACACACACGCACACACACACACAGGATATGTGATATAGGCTTTATTTAAAGGAGAGATAAAATAGGAGATTCGTATGCATGAAAATAATGTTGACAACATTATATTAAACTGTTTTATAGAATTACATTCTAAATTACGAAGTTTTTCGTAGAATAGATCAGTCATGTTTTTCATTTGAACCATTTAAAAATTCTACGAAGTGCGAAAAGCCTGCTGTGGATGAAGTAACAAGCGAAACATAGCTAAAAAAAACCCATTTTAATCCTATCTGGTTTCATCGTTCCCAGCAACGCATGATTGCGATTTGATTTATGACTTGTCTTCACCGTTAGGTCTCATTCAATGATACATGAGTTTCCAAGACATGCGAACAGTCACACATCTCATTGTTTCAATTTGATAGATTTTAAAAGATGCATCTGGGAGAGAAAGATTATTATTCTATATGATTCTTGAGAGTTCATTATTGCCTATTTTGATAAAAGGAATGCAATTAGAAAAGAATGCAATTAGAAAAGAATGCAAAATGAGCTTAACTTATTATGCATTTAATTAAATAATTTATTGGGTTCATTACTTTCGTTAAAATAAAAATTCATTTACTCTCAGCATCCGTTTATTTTCTCTCATTCATAAGGTTTTTATTTATTTCGTTAGTCATTTGACTCATGTTTTACCATTTCCACCCCTTTCAGCGAGCCCTATTCATTTCCAGAGTTGCTTATACAAACAGGAAAAAAAGCCGAAGTGAACTGCTTTTTCTAGTTAGGGTAAATAATTGTTTCATATGACGCAATCATGAGGAAATATTGATAATATGAATTGCGCTACACCCTAAAGAACAAGAATGCCAAAGGGAAGGAGATAATGCTGAGAAGTGAATAATACATTATGTAGAGAGACACATAAGTTTTAAGGAATATAAAAATTGTGAAAATGAGGTTAAAAAAGTTATGGTCATGGAAGCCTTACTTTTCGATCAAGCTTCACAATATGACAAAATTGCTATAACAACTTCAATTTGAATTTCCTGGAGAAACGCTCAAAGGAAGAAGTTCTAATTAAAGAGAATTTACAAAATGGGAAAATAATTTGTTTTTTCGAGGATCTGAAATGAAATTCAATTAACTTATTTTCTCCTGTTTTGTTCTTTTTGAATTTATAAATAAATGTTTCCAGCTATACCTATTGCTATCCATTATAAACATACAGCCAACGCCCTTCGTATTTTTTGTATCATGTTTAAATGACGTGCTCGGCAATTGAGGTGGCATCTCACTCTCCACTCAAACATCACTCAAGATGACTTTAAATTAACTGATGTTTAGCATGGTTTTAGCTTGAAATAAGTATTATTCTTTAGATATAATGCAGATTTTTGCTCGTCTTTTTATATCGTCGTAGTAGTCAATAAATTATTCAATAAAAAAGACGGATTCTCAGGAACATAATTTATTGATAGACACAACATCACAGAGAAGAACACAAACATGCATACAAAATTAGGACATTATTATAGCTAACTTAACGATGCGCGTTTAGAAGATCCCGCTACACGGCGAGTTTCTTGTAGGATGAGGGCTCAAAAGCACGACTCAGTGAAAATTGATTATAATATTACGCAGAAACAACCTCTTTTATTAAATAAAAATAAAATAAAATTTAAATAAATTAAAAATTGTATATAATGTATTACGAATGAACAGATTTCGCCACTAAAAGTATTCTGTACTTTGCAACCCATTAAATATAGTCTGTTTATTTTATTATATTACATGATCCATTATACAACAGTCCCTCTGCTGGCTAATAATGGCGAATCAATATTAAAATGATTTGACCCCAAAACACATCAAGTAGGAAGCCAAATTAATTCGATAATCTTGAGGCAAAAAAAAAAAAAAAAAAGCTTCCTTATTACTGGCTTAAAATTTTGAATAATTTTATTAATTTTCAATCTTTTCTTGATTATATATGATTCAAGGTCATACATATGATTCAATACATCAATCGATAGGTAAATAAAATACTTAATTTTTATACATGTCTTATTATAATTAATCCAATAAAAAAATTAAGGTTAACTTTATTATGACATATATTTTTGAAAATTAAATTCAAAGCAGGCATCAAACATTTAGACAAAAACCTTTGCGATTAATCAAGTACAATCTTTTTAATCAATTTAAATTTTACGCAAAAACCTTTGCGATAAAATTATGAAAAATGGTCAGCTACGACATTTTGTGATTAAAAAAAACATTAGCCCCTTAGGGGTTGGCTACTAAATGCGTATAGAAATTAAAGTTTGTAAGTAATTAAAATACTATTAATTGAAAAAGTTTTAATACAATTAAACGAAATTAGATTTTTCTAAAACAACTCGCTTTGGGCGCTCAATTTACTCTACATTTTATGCTCTATTAAGTTTAACTTTCGCTTCTTTAAGGAAATTGATATGAGAATGAATACACATTAATTCCGATTTAGGTTTCTTAAGTATTAAGGTATGCAGAATTAATTAGAGCACCTTTTATCGTTTTCCTTTTGAAATAATATGTTATTACGAACAAATAAATGATATAGCTAAAAAGATTAATTTCCTTTCTTCTCATCCCAAAATACTTCATTGATTGCGATCAATAATTGATGAAAACAATGACAAACATGAACAAAATACTTAGCAACTTCAAATAATAATCAAAATACATAACATTATAAATGTATGCATAACATTACGACATAAAATATGCATTACAATATAATACCTTTAGGAAAGTAAAGTGATTATAATGTATAGATGTTTCCGAAAGTAAGTAAAATGTAATATGCTTTTAATCAAAAGAAAATGCTCGATATGGATTGATTTTACGCAAAACATTCTATCGTGTTTTCAAAATGGGACACATTTCAACATTTTCGGGAACAATTTAAAAATAACTTAAGGCTCCCGTCTACTCGCCATTTTGATTTCATGGACGTAATGTTAATCCTATGGAATTTTGACTTTAATTCTCACATCTTTATTATTTGATCTATTTGAATGCAATAAAGTGCATTTGAAAGAGCAAAAAATAATCAATGCTTCTGCGAAATTACTTTTTTAATAAGATTTTTAAAAATATTTTTATTCTTATTTAAATTATTCGTTTTTGAGTTTTCCGGTCTTTGAAGAATATTTTCAAATATTTTTAAAAATCGGAGGAAAAAAGTAATTCCACAGAAGCATTCATTATTTTTTGCTCTTTCAGATGCACTTTATTGCATTCAAATAGATCAAATAGTAAAGATGGGAGAATTTAAGTCGAAATTCCATAAGAATAACATTAAGTTGACGAAATCAAAATGGCGGGTAGACGAGAGCCTTAAGGCTTCCGTCTACGGGCCATTTTGATATCGTGATGTTAATCATTCGGAGCTACTATTTTCGTCCTCAAACCTATACTATTTTATCTATTTGAACGCAAAAAAAAAGTACATCTGAAAGTGCAAAGAAATAATGAAATTTTCAGCTGAATTGCATTTTCCCTCCGATTTTTAAAAATATTTTAGAATATTTTTAAAAGACCAGAACTCCCTCCCTCACAAATGAATAACCAAAAAATAAGAGTAATTTTTTGTGAGTCTTTCGCGATATCTGAATGTTAACGTATGAATAAAAATTGAACAAAATCAAGAGGACACATCAAAATACAAATCATGTGTATTAATTCTTGGGTTCCTTGTACGATAATAATACATAGAAATTGATTTCATCTTTTTTTAAAAGCATATTTTAATGTACATCTCAAAATAAAAAAATAAATATTGCATGCCAAATCGATCCGTGGTTTCATCATGTTTTTTGCATCCCTGTGAATAAGATTAGATATTTATTTCAACCAAAATATTGAATTCGGTGAATCTTTCATCATATTCAAACGAATAACAACCTTCTGTAAATATCATCCAGAAAATCCTTCAAAAGCGACAAGATTTTCTCTGTATGAAGTGTTTGCGGTGACCGTCTCGCACAAGTCGGTGTCCTTAACTAGCAGAAAATGTAATATTAAATAGACTATCCAACTACTTGCATGAAAATAATATAATCATCCCAGAACAGCACGGCTTTATGCCACAACTCTCCACTACCCACCAACTGACAAGAGTCACCAGCTATATTAGATCAGGATTCAGAAATAAAGAAAAGACAGGGGCTGTCTTCCTAGATATACAAAAAGCATTTGACCGAGTCTGGCATGAAGGATTAATTTACAAACTAATAAAAATAAACACCCCCCATACCTAATTACTCTCATTAAATCCTATCTAGAAAATAGAAGCTTTGCAGATAAAATTAACAACACTTATTCAAACCCTAGAACTATTAATACAGGAATTCCTCAGGGCTCGCATCTCGGGCCAGCCTTGTTTCAAATTTTCGTGAACGACATACCTAAACACAACAACACAATTCTCTGCATGTACGCAGAGGATACAGCGATACTTGCAAAACACAGAAACAACAAAGTAATCGTACATCATATCAACAGACACATTTCAATACTAGAAGACTGGTTCTCCAAATGGAATATAGCACTGAATGTTACAAAAACGAAGGCCGTCTTCTTCATTAAATCAACAAGATCACCAATACCACAAATTTATATTCATAACACACCAATTCCTTGGTCTCAAAAAGCCAAATACCTTGGCATTATCCTTTATAAAACACTCCCTTTCAGACAACATATAACACAACTTCAAGATAAATTCCGACTTGCCGCGAATAAATTAATCCCACTAATTTGTCGGAGTTCTACTTTGCCTATCAAATATAAATTGCTTGTCTTTACACTGTATCTGCGACTCATCATTACCTACGCTTGTCCAATTTGGAATCAGGCTGCTCAAATCCACCACAATAAATTAGAAATTTTACAAAACAATATTTTAAGGATGATCGCACAAGCTAGATGGTGTGCGAAATGATGATATCAGAGACTCCCTAAAATTCTACAAACTCCAAAATTATAATAATTTAATCACTGAAAAATATTTAATAATACCCTTATCAACCACCCAAACCCTTCAATTCAGCAAATCAATCACTACATTCGTAATTATAGAACCCCAACAAGCTTAGATTAATTCTTATATATACTTCCTTAACTCACCATACCCTCAACCAATAGGAAAGCTTCCTCTCCCCTTAGAGGAAAGAGGGAAGTTTCTCCTAACCAAGATAGAAAATTTCTCAGTACTCGAGTAGCTGCTCCCTGATTGGACAAGCGCTATCATAGCCCCACCCACCCCCACCTCACTCACTAAAGTTCATGGAATCTTAAACTCAATAAACTTTTATAACTTAATGCAATTAGTTGATAATATTTATATCATTTATTTATCTCATTAGTAACTACTTAAAATTGTGCAGCATCCATTTTTAACAGGGTATTATAATAGCATGTAATCGGGTTCAACTCAGATGAGAGATATAGACCCATTCTGGGTTCGGCGCTCTATATAAACCTTCAATACGAACCCTGGTGCCACTAACGATTCCCTATGTAGCGGGGTTGATGCACTTTAAATCTGCTCGGGTCCCAAGTCCTCCCATTAGAGTAATGTCGAAGTTTGGTGAGGGAGATGACAGCTCAGGTGTCCTCCTCATCACTTGACCAAGGCTCAAAATTACGAGATGCCCTCAACGTGAATAGCCCTCGTGTTGTTTCGTATCTCAGTTAAAAAAAACAGCCAAATCAAATCAGAAAGTTCCTCAATTCTTTAACACATTTCAATTAATGTAACACTTAGAAATTACACTTGTGTTTCAATTTGATTACGAGATTTGACTGAAGAATAATTTTGGCGACTATACATATTCACTTCCAAAATTTCTGGAAAGAAAATCAACGTCTCCATGATCATAACGCATTTGTTAACTTTGTTCCTCAGATATCATCGGTGTACCAAGAGCTGAGGGCCACGTTAGCCTAGTGGTCATGACTTTGTGGTTGGTGGTTTTCGTTCAGTCGCGGGTTCGAGTCTTGATGTCACAAAAGACCCACAGTGCAGCTGGAGCTGATACACGTTAAATCTGTCGGAGCCTAAAGTCCTCCCGTTGGAGTGGTGTGGAAATTAGGACAGGGTGCCAGCTCAGGTGTCGTCCTCATCACTTGAGCACGGTTCAAAATTACGAGGTCCGTCGCCAGTAGCCCTCGTGTTGCTTCTAGTGTGACGTTAATAAAACCAAAGAACTGAGAAAAAGTGGTGACCCACATAGAGAGGAGGTTGAAGCTACGAGGTGTCATTGAACCCGACTTTCATCTCTCACAAAGAATGAAAGAGTTCCTTCGAGAACATCATCCCCCCCTGATAATGAAGTTAAAGCTGCCGTTAAGGCCTGATATCGGCATCAACCACTGGAATTCTTCTCCGACTAGTTTTGCTGACTGGTAAATATGAATAACGCATTCCATAGGGGATTCGCTCAACTCTCAGGTATTTTCAGGTACGAAGAATTTTGAAAATCCGATAACAAATAAAAAAAATAAGGGTCATGGAGGCATTTTCATTTAATTCAAGTCTCGTAACTTTTGATTTCTTGAAATAAGGAAACAGATGAAAAAGTGATAGCAAAGAAAATATATTTAAAATATTAAGATTAAAAGTTAAAAAGAGCTGAATTGATCAAATCTTGAAGTTTAAGACCCCCCCCCCTTTTTCTAAGTAAATATTATGCATTCTGAAACTTAACAAAACTGTAAACTTTAAATAAATGCGCGTGAAAGAAATTATTTTAGAAAAAGCGAACGATTATCAAAATTTAATCTTTAAAAAATAGTAAATACAAAATATAAATCTAATTAATTAGTGATTTTAACAATGAAAATTGATGTTTCAGAAGAAAAAGTATCAGACAAAAAAAAATATAAAAATTGTATGAAATTAAGTATAAGAATTATGTGAACGTCATAATCGATGTACATAGTCCTCCGATTCAAAAATGTAATTTAAAATTATTAGAACTTTACGAACTTTGAGAAGTAAAATTGAAACTGAATCAAAAGCTGGAGGAAGAGAATTGGAAGACTGATTATATATTTTTATAGACTGTAAGACTAAGATTTCTTGTAAGACTGCCAATATATATATTTTTATTGAAAAAACATTATCGGTCAAATCAGAAAGGATATTAGTGTGAAAATATGTTGTTTAATTTTTAAGGGGTTATATCGCATTACAAGATCTGGGCCGCGGTAGCCTAGTGGTCAAGGTCGTAGACTAGCGGCCGGCGGTTTTCGTTCAGTCGCGGGCTCGATCCTTGGCCGTCAAAGACCCGCTGGGTAGCCGGGGCTGATGCACGTTAAATCTGTTCGAGACCCAAAGTCCTCTCGTTGGTGTGGTGTGGATGTCAGGAGAGGGGGTGCCAGCTCAGAAGTCGTCCTCGTCACTTGACCGTGGTTCAAAATTACGAGGTCCGTCGCCAATAGCCCTCGTGTTGCTTCTAGTGCGACGTTAATAAAAACTAAACTAAATTGCAAGACTTGCACACTTTAATAAAATAATGCGAGAAAAGTGGATTGAAAATCACATAATTATGAAATTTGAAATTGAATGTCAGAAAAACTGTCAGAACTTTATCTGAAAGGAGTTGAAAATAGTGATTGTATTTGAAGAGCCGAAAGAGTCAAAGAAGTCTTTGAGAACTAATTCGTTTGTATGTAAACATTTACATGTTTATGTAAACATTTTCCTCTTGTGCAAAGTTTGAAACATCTTTAGAAATAATAACAGTTTGTCGGCATTCAAAAGATCGAACAAGAGCGAAATAAAATATTAGCAAGCCAGAAAAAAAGTTGAACACTAAAGGGGAAAAAAATTCAATTGAGGCACTCATCATTTGGAGGCAGATGAATAAAAATCTTTTTGTTATTCAAGAAGCATTTATATGCATCATAGCAAACAGCGTAATGATATTGGACGTACATTATCAAACGCACTTTCGATAAGATTGACAGTTAAATGGGTATAATCTGTCTTCGGATGTTAAAATAATTTCTTCTTGTTCGTTTTCAAACTTTTTTTGAATTGCCAATCAATCACGCAAAAAGTTATCTGTTTTGGGTACGCCTACGTGTACATTGTCTTCGTCTTGTCATCGCTAGTTTAAGATTCGATTTTAATAAGCTGTTGTCCTGTCATCAAATAACTTTTTATGCTACAAGTTTTTGATCAAGCCGGTTTGGATTCCTTTTGACGATTGCGTTTTTTCAAATCGACTTAGAGCAAGCATGTCAAATTTGAAGCCCCCGGGCCGCATGTGGTCCACATAGAATATATTTGCGGCCCACCCAACTAAATGAAATTGTTATTTAAATATTGCAGCTTAGTTTTTAAAATTTCTAATTACACGTAATTATTGATAGCGAATCACAAAATATGCCGCTGCACTATTATTAGTCGTGTAGAATCGAAGCGCAATTCTCGCCGCCAATAGCAGCGAATATTGTTGCAGACGGTAATAAAAGAATACCTACCACGCCATTAGTTTTCTACTGACTCGCTCATACAGCCTATTATTAAATATCCTGCTTTCAGAGAACAAGAAAAATAAGCTTATTTACGTTGAGCTTATTAACTTGTACTGTTATCCTGTGTGTGGTAACTTAATATTCAAGGGGGGAAACTATTCATATTCCAAGGGGGGATCAAGAAGCATTTGTATTTGAAGACAGATGGCATCATTAAAATAAATTGTTGTTGCCATTAGGTGCTGCCATCTGTTAAATGGAGCCGAAACTAATTTGATGTTGATTCATAAATTAGCCTTGATTTGGTATGTATTTGTTGCCAAATTAAAATCTTATTGCTGCCGCGTCGAGTTGTCACCGTCGGTGAGACCTGGAATCATCATTATGCACTAGAAATCAAGTAAAAATCAAAACTTTGGGCTACCTCCGGTAAATCTTTTCCAAAAAAGGCTAAGATGGTCTGGTCGGCTGAAAAAGTTGTGACAAGGAGTTTTTGAAGTACGGAAAGCATCATTATCACGAATACGAGTAACTGAGACTTGGACAGTTGTCTAGTAAATCATATGCTACTAAAAACAAACCATTTTCGATGCTACGAGCACTATCTTTTGGAATTTCTATGGACTTATTGAATGATCCTCGTATGTTTTTTTATTATTATTTCATGTTAACTATTTCTCATGTATTTTGATCCCTTACATTTAATATGTCTTTATTGATATCAAGTGATTGCGAAACAAAACTAAAAAGTATTAAAGAAAATCAGTATTTTCATGAAAAGTGAGGATAGCAGTATTTTTTGTTCTATCGTGAAAGATTAAATGATCTGTCAGATATGTAATAATGCTATTAATATATGAAAATTATATAACATCAAATGTTCCTATAAACACTATACGAGCTATGATAGACAAATTTCTGGGAGTAACTACGAAAGTAAATTGAAAAATGAAAAACTACCACTGTAACTACATATAGTGTGACATGCGAGATTTTTACTTGTTAAAAATTGGCTCGCAGCTGAAAAAAAAAAAAAAAAAAAAAAATTGATATGCGAAGTTTAATGATAAAAAAAAAATTTGACTCCTTTGTGATTAACAGAATTTGTTATCATGATCATCTAATGAGCTTAATTTGAATTGAAGAAGAACATTTCCATCTTTATTTTGTATTGCATGGCTAAGTTATTTCAAATCAAATTGCTTCCTATCGTCTTTATAAAAGAACTTCTTTCTTATAAATCGCCTTTTTCGATGAAGTGATTATGTCCTGCTCAGGAAACTGAATCCAATTTTGAACTTTTGATTATTCAGAAATATGACTTTAATTTTACATATACTTATATAATATTATACTTAATTTTACATAT
>BMAW01006747.1:190781-210840 GCA_019974015.1 Nephila pilipes
TTTAATTTTACATATACTTATATAATATTATACTTAATTTTACATATACTTATATAATATTATATTTAATTTTACATATACTTATATAATATTATACTTAATTTTACATATACTTATATAATATTATACTTAATTTTACATATTACAGGCTGATACAAAAATTGTCTGTTTCTGATGACAGATCGCGTTGCTAAAGTAAGTTAATGTTACCATTGTGTTGCCCTTTGTTAAACAACACAAACTTTATAGTAGTTCATAAGTTTTGCTGATTTGGCAGAAATTTACTGCCTAATCAAAATGGATGTGTTGTCGCCATTCAATAAGATCTGGATTCATTATTGTACATTGGAAACCAAGCAACATGGAAAACAAAGGATTGCTTCCGATGAATGTTCTTGGAACGAGGGTGAAGACCGGTTTCATCGGCCTGAAAGTTACAATTCATACTCATGAAAAAGGAAAAATGATCAGTGGATAATAATACAGTGTGAGTTATTTCGTTCCCATTTCCAATTCTTAGCACAGATACTTTTCGAGCAGCCCTCGCACTGATATGATGCTTTCGATAATATTATTTCCGAAATTCTAGCTATTTCATTCTTAAGAAGCGTTTATATATTTTATTTCAAGAAAAAAAAAATGTATATTTTTATTCACAAACATGTTTACGATATTTTCATCCAGACTTAAACTTCTTTGGATAATCAGTTTTTTTAATCTGTTTATAAAAGAATGTGCAAGTTTTCATTACAATGTCACTTAAATGCCCCAAAATCTCTCCCTCTTTTTCTCTCTCTCCTTATATATATATATGTTGAGTAAACAAAGTAGAAGGACGTTTAACTTCTTGCAATTTTTAACGCCCCTTTTTAGTCGGAACTTTAATTCGTTTTCGAGTTCTCTTTCATACTATAATTACCTCTATATTTAAGTTTAATATTAAATACTACTTTAATCAATACAGAAAACAAGTATACAAGAATTTCTGAATGTAAAAAAAAAAGTAGAAGGACATGTGTAAAAGATTAATTTATTGCAAAAGTGTTTATATTTGCGAATTCTGAAGTAAATATTGTCTATTTTATTGCTTTTATTTAGAAAAAATATATACATATCGGGGTTTATAAATCATATTTTTCTGTTATAGGCCAAGATGCGTATTGTTAACGGAATTTCAAAAAATGAAGGAAAAAGCACCAGAGGCAATTGCCCCTAAACTTAAATAGATCGTAATGCTATTTCAAGCTTTTTGATAGAACCTTAATATTCATGGAACCAAAAAGAAGATCCGGAGCCAAAGAAAACTCATTCATTAAGATAAAACTATAGTTATATAAAGAAGTGCTAAGCTTATGGATTTCAAAAAAAAAATCATTACATCCAAAGTGGATTAAAAATGTACACAAATAACCAATTTTTTTTCAGAAAAAGGTCACATGTTTTGGACAAATGAATGGACTTCAGTTATTTTCTCAGAAGATTTTAATTTAGTTTTCATTAACGTTGCACTAGAAGCAACACGAGGGCTATTGGCGACGGACCTCGTAATTTTGAGCCACGGTCAAGTGAAGAGGACGACACCTGAGCTGGAACCCCCTCTCCTAACATCCACACCACGCCAACGGGAGGACTTTGGGCCCGAACAGGTTTAACGTGCATCAGCCCCGGCTACACGGCGGATCTTTGGCGGCCAAGGATCGAACCCGCGACTGAACGAATACCGCTGAGCGTTTAAACTGACTTTACGGATACCAATATTAATGGCACAGTTTAAAAGACCAAGAAGATCTATATTTTACAAGACAATTGGGTGGCGGAAGTTTGATATTTTGATTGGCTGTTGGTTATGGATGAAGATCAATGTTTGGTATGTGTAAAAAAAAGCTAACCAGGAGCATACAGATTACATTCAATTATCAAAATTTGAAATTCTTCCTTATGGTGCAAATATTGGCGGAAATGAAGAAATCTTTCAGCAAGATGGAGCATCCATTCATACAGCTCAAGCTGTGTGAAATTACTTCCGTGCTTACGATATTGTTCATGGCCAACTTAATGTCGTAGAAAACCTCTGAGCATTATACGACAAATATACGATGGTGGAAAGGAATATAACTCCATGAATGATCTTCAGGATGCTCTTAATCATGTTGGGAACAATATATGCCATTCATTCTTTGTATGTTTATATGCCGAACCGGTTGTTTGAAGTCAAAAAAGCTAATGGAAAAAAGCACCATACTATGATAATATTATAAATTTTTTTTAGAAAAGCTATAATGTACTACTTTTTTGACACTCTTCAAACAGAAAAAAAGTGATAATTTTATAAATATTATTATGGTATTCATTCAATTTCAATTTATCTTAATTTCCTAATTTCTAATTTTATTTTATGATTTAGATAAAAATTTCCGAGATGAAATATATATGTAAAATGATTTCAATTAAATATAATTTAAAATTCTAGTTCTTTCTATTTTTTAACTATCACCGTAAAGAGTTCACTCTTATTTCCTGATACCATTCTAATTTAGCTTTTATTTTATGCAATCACGCGCTATTAAAATCTGCACAATCAGCTTGATCCCATGCTTCGAAATAGTTGGGATAATCCTTGCTAGATTTTCTGTTTACAGCTTTACAGCTAAAATCCCTGGAAATACCTCCATCCAGTACCACGTGATCTGTAGAAATCACTGAATATAAATTCTAAGCAAGGTTCTTCAAATTTATCATGTAACAATTATCGCATTTCTGCTTTTTCTGAGGAAGCGAGTGGTCGCACATCCAAGGTAGTTTCAAGAAATTCCCTCTTTCGTATTGCCTCTCTCTCGTGTTAAAGTAATAAAGGTATTATTTCATCATATTCAAACTATCTTCATTGTGTACAACGAGTGGAAACATATTTACATGGACACTAATTATTCCATTATTCCTCAGAAAAAAAATTATATTTATATAGTAATTACTTAATTAGTTTATATATATATATAACTAATCTAGTTAAGTAATTACAATTTTCATATGCTATAACCTTATTAATGTTAATTTTCTTATATAAATCTCGTTTTTCTTATCTTCTTTAAGTCTTTCAGACATTACTATGATCATACATACATTCATATATATATATATATATATATATATGTGTGTGTGTGTGTGTGTAATAAAAGATTTTTAAGAGAGTGTCATTTAAAGAAATAATGGACTGACGACATTTATTATCAACAGTTTTACAATCTTTGCCGAAACACAAATACACTGTTTACTCAATTTTTACGACCGAATTCAAGAGTTTGTAAGTCGGTTTATGTGTTTCAAAACCAGTTTCATTCAAAAGGCTTATAAATTTGTACATAAAACAAAACAAAAAAATCAACTAATGTGAATATAATTATTGTATTTAATGTAAAAAAATACCCACTATGTGATCTCTTGTATGCTCTGTAAACAAAACAAAAAAAAGTACAACCTAATATTACCTTACTATTATTATTACTGATAGACATAATGTCTTTATTTGCTATTTTATTAATTTATTTTGTGGTCGTAAGTCGGGGAAGAGGTGCATCGTTTTTTTAAAAATTTATTGAAAAGATGGCTTCAGAATCAAGTTAATTATTCAACGAAATAAATAATTTAGAACCAAAACCTTTAATTATTTCTATAAATAAAATTGTTTCAAAACTTAATTATTAAATACACATGACACACTTGTTCATTCCTTTTATTTGATCCGAATTCAGATGGACAGTAATACCATTTCCTCTGAATAATAATATTAAGGTTTGCTAAATTTAAATTCAGATAAATTATTAATGATATGGTGAATAGATGTAACATCACTTTCGACGGATAATCATTGAAGAAGCTCATTTCAGGTTGTTTAAAGCAGAATGTGAGAAATTGAATCACTGCAACTTTCTCAGGATTTGATCTGTCGTCTGTATCATTAAAGTGATTTCATTCAACTGTTGTTCAAAATGGAAAGCAATATAGAAAAAAATAGATTGGGTCTTAAACTTAATTGGGTTCTAAAGATTGGATATAATAGGATTTGATACTTAATTAGATCGGACTCGATATTTACAACTTAAGTGAGGATGAAATTCTTAACAAACCAGGGTAGGAAAAAATTTGAATAGAAAAGATGCGGTAGGGAGGAATATCATTTACATATAGATTTTTCATCTTGCTTTTCAAAGCTTGATCCTATTTACCCCGTCCTAATTAGCCAAAAATGTGTATTATTCTCTCTTGACATTATTTCCACGGTTCTTAATATCGTCGTTAATTTTCTCCCTTTAGTTTCGCTTCTAGTGAAAGGTTTGACTTGTCAGAATGTACGAATTTCACGAATAAATCACGTGTTAAGATTACAATAATGAAGAAGCAATTCCAAAAAGATGTTTTATAAAACTGTGCGAGATATAGTTGAGAATCAGCGGTTGAATTACTTAAAAAAGGGAGTTGCTTCAGAAGTGTGTATTTGATAGGGAAAATAAAACATGCAATTAGTGTGTTTTATGCTTTACTTCGATAGCGACATTTTACTTGAGAATGTACCAAAGATAAAATTAATTGTAAATAGCTGTTCTGTTGGTTTGTAAAAAGTAATTTAAGTAAACTTAAATGCGAATATCGCTATTTCTTGGTTGAATTACAAAAAACACTAGATCTTATATAGGAATATCAAAATAGACCGGAAAGTTAAACTCTTTGTACACATTTCATTACTTAATGAAACTTGTACAGGTTGATAATATGCAAATTAACATGCACAAAAACACGATATTCCTTTTTAAAAAAATTGCAAAAATAGATGGTAATTACGCTATTCAATTCAAAATTAATATTTCAAAAAGTATTCTACGTTGCCAATAAGAAAACGAGAAATGTGCAGGGCTAATGTTTTATCCCCCGTACCCAGACTACTCAAGAAATTGCACACTTTATATTCGATGTTCTTAGCGTCTACTGATTTATCACGACAATACAGTAAGCAAGCTTAGTTACGAACAAGTGTTTGAAATATAGAAGGTATGAGAGACTATTTTGACGCATGTCTTAAACCACTTATTTATTTACGACATATTTTCCAAATACCTTATTAAAGGAAATTAAAAAGGCCTCAGCGAATAAATTTTCTGCGGAACCATTCCGTGACTATATCACTTTGATGCAGCTTTTTCTAATTATCGATAAATTGTTTCTAAATGTCTTCTAATAGGCGAAAAATGCTCCATTGTTCGAAATAGTTTTCGTGAAATAGATGACGCCTTTTGTTGATACATTTCCGTCTCTTCAGATAATTAAACAGATTAAAAGACACCTCAGGAAGCTTAACACTCGTAGTCCATTTTCATGCCAAATTAAGTCGTCACTTCCGTGAAAATGCTCCTTTGCAAAATATATTATAAAAGAATAGAGAAAATATTATATAAATATCATTTGCTGGCAAATAATTATGGAAAAAATATCTAATATAGTGAACAAATGAGTGTTAAAATCTATAGTATTCCACGTTGTGGGTGATAATTTTTGTTAAATAAATATTGAATAAATCTTTTTTTTTTTCAGTTTTTTTTAAAATTTGGAATAGATATTTATTAAATGCAGTAATAGTATCAGAAAATAGAGGAAAATGTTTTTTAATGATTCATTTACTATTTTTGTTTTAACTTGTGATATAAAATACATATTTTTAAGAAATCTGCCCAGAAAAATCTGTGCTGCAGTCTTTTTTAACTCATTACGAGGCATCAATACAATGTTTTCTATTTACAGAATTAAATATTCACTTAGATAGACACAATAATCAGGGCGAGCTAACTTTCTCACAGTGAAAATGGTCTTTATTTTTTGTGAATTTTGTTGGAGATTTTTCAATACAATAATAATTGTCTTCATTAATAGAAACTTTTTTTTTTCAATGCAAAAAAACCTTTATGTTTCTTTAAATATAATTTTAATAAGACTTCATAGGGAATAGTCGTCAATATTTAAAATAATAGGCTGCCATATTTTCTAATTTTGTATGTAATTTAAATAATTTGATTTCTTAGGAAATCGCAAGAGCTATTTGAATTTGTGTTTTGCAGGAATTCAAAGAATACTTGAAAAGTAAGAGAAAATAAGTTAAAATGACAAAGAATAGAAATACAATACAATACAACCGCCTGTCCTGTCAAATCGTATACTAGTTCTTTCAAAAGGTGTTTATTCGAAAAGCTTAGTATCACTACACGGATAGCTATTTTTACAACGTTTTTCTGAATTTCACTTGGTGTGTGTGTGTGTGTGTCATCAAATTTTCGATCGTTAATTTAACCAACTTCCCATCAAGCTAGAGCTTTAAAATTTCGGGAATCGTTCGTACTCGCCTAACAATGCAATATTTAGACGTTTGCGACAAGTTTTAACTAATATTTCAATAATTTTAATAAGTCAAAATATTCTTTCCTCTCGGCGCTTTTAGGATTGAGGAAAAAAAAATTTCCCCCTCTGGGAACACCGGGCACTCCCCACACCACATGACGCCTCGTAAAACTATTGTACTCACAAAGGGGAGATACTATCTCCCTTTACTATCTCCGAGATAGTAAGGGTTGCTGACTTTTAGTCAATAATCATGAGCAAGAAAGAAAGTTTCCAATATTTGGCACCATGTCTTATCACAATAATTTTTTCTGAATTCTGGTTCCCATTTTTTTTGTAATAGAATGGCTTACAAACTTTCAAATGCATGTTTTGATTTTATGAGTATTTTGAATTTTTTAATACGCTCACAAATGTCTCTTTTTTAAGTAAATTTTAAAGTTAAAAATAACCAACAGTTTTAACTAATATTTCAATAATTTTCTTTAATAAACTTTGCCACCATATAAAAACGTTGTTTTTAAAAACGTTGGTTTTTATATCGAATTATTAGACATTGAGGTGAGGTGGCTTGTCAAGGGGGGGGGGAGTACCTGCCCGTGTGGAAGAGCTACGACAAGAACTTCTTGCGTTTTTTGAAGTGTTGAAATAATTCAATTTTGTATCCTTCTGCGGTGCGAATTTTGGTTATCAAGTTACAGTACTCGTCCAATTTATTTCAGCAGCTCAATATTTTGAATGCTAGCATGCAAAGGAAAGAAAATTTTTTTTTTATCCACAGTCAAAATGAAAGAGTTTCAGTTAAATTTACTGATTTAAAAAAAGAAAAGCTATTGAAGATAATATGGAATTATCCCCACTGGTAAGTGACACTTGCATAAATGAAGCACTTCCAACTATAGCTGAACATTTGACAGTTTAGAAGAAAAATTGAGTTCTTATTTTCTATCACTTAGCTTTGAATAATGTGTGTGTGTGTGGACTAGAAATTCACTTCTGAAAACTTCAAATGATTTTGATTTAGCAGTAACAGAATAAGAAATGGCAGCTATGTAATTGATCGTAGATAGATAATTAAATACAAAGAATTGTCTTTTGAAACCCTTTGGATTTCTGTAAAAGAAGAATTGTCTCAATATCTAAAAAAGGCTTTGGACATTATACTACAATTTTTAACATCTTATTTATGGAAATTAGGATTTTCTAATCTCCCCACAATTTAGTGTAAAAAGAGAAGAAATCTACAATATATTGACGAGGTAATGAGAGTTTTCCTTTCAAATATATGCCCAAACAATAAAGAAATCGCTAAGACATATCAGGCTCAGATTTCTTACAAACACGAGAATGGAATGTTTCGTTATATTTTCTTGGAATGTTTTCCCTATAATATTTGATTTAATTATTGTAACATGTTTCTAAGAGTTTTGTATTTAATGCGCCTAATTTTTTTTTTTTTTTTTTTTTTCGGATCTCAAATGCACCTTGATTCCAAAAAGTTTAAGAACCATTTGTTTTGGGACTCATCCAATCGAAATCCGACCCTGCTCAGCATAATGATAAAAGAGAACATTACTCTCTTGATAATCCGGCAGATACCAGACCAGATTACCGAAAATTCAGATTACATGAAAATCACTAATAGCAATGCATTTAAAAAGCAAAAGCTATGTATTACCGTGTAATTAATATAGAACAAGTAATTAGAGTTTAAATATGAGAAATAACTACAACGACAAAAACAGTATTGTTTGTATTAAAAGCCTACATTATTCCGTTGAAGATGAAGGCATAAAATAATTTTCTATTTTCTTCTGTTCTTTCCCATAACATGACATTTTCAACATTTGTTTTTGAAGTCGCATCACTTTTCCATCCCCATTCCCTCTTCATTTTCTCCTATTGTCATACCTTCTGTTATATCCTCGCCCGTTAGAAACTAATTGTTTTCCTCTTCGTCATCGCTCAACCACTCGTTTATGTTATCGATTATATCCCTTGTATCCACAAGTTTAACTTGTCCAACTCCATATTCTTTAACGAGATTAATTAATGTATTTTTTTTTTAAGTCATTGCAATATCTCGTTATTATTCTCAAGAGACGAAGTTTTATGTTCACATTTACACTGTACAGACATTTATGAAGCACAGCTCCTTAAATTTCCCTATTTTTTAATGCACTTATACAAAATTAAACTGATGAAACACTGCACGTAAGGGAGCGAGTACCATTTATTCTGACTCGGGAGAGACTTGCTGAGAGTAGAGACAAGTGTCCTTCACAGCGGTCATTGACCGCGACAAGTAGTGACTTACCATCTTGTGTAAAAACGCCGATTTACTGGCAGAGTCAGAAAAGCGAAATATCGGATTATAGAGAAAATACTATTATGTATTTTAACTGCCAGAATTTATATCAATATTTGGACATGTCTGAGGTAGTGCCTCAAGTTTGAGTTCCTGTTCTTTAAATAAGGCAACAAGACGTTTGATTAATTAAGGGATAAGGAGCAATAAAGATCTATTATACCACTGAACAATATCATTTAATTTAATAAATATCAAAGTATTTTATCCTTTGTAAAAAAGACTAAACACTGTTTTATTCATCACTAAGTTGTCAAAATTTATCTAAAAGTGGTAATACGTCTGGGACGGATTTTTAGTAATTTCTAGAGATTGTTTCGATGATTCATGCGCATATTTCGCAAAACAGTAAAAACGCGTTATAAATAATATATTCGGTTACAAGTGATACACATTGTATTATCGCGTAAGTTAAATGTGTGCTAATGCCCTGGGGGTGATGACCATTTTGTTGAAAATATTCGGAATTTTAGAATCTCATCTCTTCCGTTGTTTGTTCTATTTTGTATATAATATCTATACAGGGGATCTTTCCCTGTATTTAAAAGTGTTAGCTGTATTAAAAACTTATCATTTGTTTTTTTTTCCCCATTCTGTTTTGATAAATATTAGTATTGATGTCTTCTAGAGCAATCCAGTCGATGGAATGTTAAATTTCGCGATTGATTTTGCGAGTTTATTCACTTGTTCATTCCAAAATACGAGCGTTTTTGAGTGTTCCGGAATCCCAAGAAGGCTTTACATTACCTGTAAGATGCCAAAAGATTTTTTTTTATTTAAATTATTTCCATGTTGCTGCTTCAGTTTTTTCTCCCCCTTTCTTTTAAGCAGCTAACAGAATACAAGTATAAAAAACATTTATGCTTGAATTGTTAAAACTCATGTATTCGTTTGTTGTATGGTTTGTTAGAAAATATTTACGAAAAAATAAGATAAGAATATCTATTCTTCCGAATAACACATATTTTAGTTACTTTTTTATACTTCCTTAAGTCTAATCTATATTCTCTTTCCATGAATTGAATTTTCTGTAGATAACTTTTACAAAAAGATGTAGAAGAAAATCAAAACCGAAAGGGAAATTGACAGAGCAAATATTATAAGATTTGCGATAACGATAAAACAAATATTTATTATAGAATTAGGTTACGAAGAAAGCCAAAATCCTTTCTAGTAGTTCATATAATCCTTTACTTTAAATTCCTTTTTTAAGGAACGTGTTTGTCAAGTTAAAGAACTACATTTTTCAATAAAATAACTCCTCATTTATTTTTCTTTTTTCACTTGAAAAATCAGATTATATCAATGAAAGATATTTGTACTCATAGATTTTTGTATACGATCAAATAATCCAAATTTTTTGATTGTATTCCTTTAATGTGCATTTAAATCACGTACTAGTAGCCGTTTTAAGATACCGAGGTCGAATTTCCTCAAAATCACACGCTATTTAAATCGCATATTAGCTTTAGGCTTAAAATTAATTTGCTACGTAATGTTTTTTTTAATTATTAAAAGAGTAATGATGTCAAAAATGTGCATTCCATTCTTCCAAAATTAGAAAAATGAAAAGTTGCGAAGAAATAAAGATAAACACTCTAAATATTAAATTTGTAGTAAAACTCTTCTAACATTTTAAATTTATTCTCTTTGCCAGCAAAAACGAAGGCAATATCCAGAATTTTTATTTATATATCTGGGGTGTTTCATAGGTTTTCATGTCGTTGCCATTCACCAACACACTGTTAACAACGATTTCCAAGCACGGTTAGTTAATAAATTAATTAAACAGGTTACACACTAAACCTCTCTTTGTGAAAGCGATATATATAGTGGACGAAAAAAAAAGTATAAGGACAACTAAAACCTGTAAAATTTAGAAAACTCTTAGATGGAAATATATGAGTTTTTAAGTTAAAATGTTGATGAAAAAAACTTTTTTCATGTAAGTTAACTGAATTTTCCAAAAAGGAATATGCATACATTTTCTTAATGAATTTTAAATTCAAAAGATTTTGGGAAAAAAAAGCGTAAGAACAACTTCTTTGATCTAAAATTAAAGTAAAATTTGCACGTTCGAAAGCAGAATTAAGACCGGTTTCTAAACAAAATTCATATTTCCCTCATTTCTTCACGAATTTTGAACCATACCAAAAGAACTCATATTTCCTACTTTGGAAACGGGAAAGTTATTACTTTTAAAGTATACAGATTGAGTGGGTATGAAATTTAGTATAAAATTAAATGGTATAAAACTATGGCTTATAATTTTCTAAAAGAACTTGGAATACATGGTAAGAAAAAAGGAACTGGAAGATTAGAAATTATAATGCATCGACAGAAAAGTATGCTCTTATAAGAGCTTATCAAAAACAAGTGATATATAAAAAAAATTTAAGTCTATTCCTACTTAGGTCAACAAAGAAATTTTTTATTTTAGTTACTTTTTATTAAATAATAACAATTAATATAAATATGCATATACATATGACAGAATCACAATATTAAGTGGCAAAGTAAATTCATCCAGTAAATTAAATGGTTGGAATGCAGTTTAGCCCAATCACCCTTGGCGAAAGGAATTATTTGGCGGTATTTTGCCAAATGTGGCTACCCTGGACAGCTTCGCGCAATTAACGTTCAGCGAAAAAAAAAAAAAAAATCGCCAAATTCGGCAATTTTCGAAATCGCGTCGAGTGGTTGAGCTAAACTGCAATTTCACCAATTAAATTTAATTAATGAATTAATATTTGAAAAACTGTATTAACATCAAGTGCCCTCCACTACAAGTTTAAAAAAAAGGAATTTGAACTTGAGTGGATGAATAAAAAGTATTTTATTAATGATTAAAAATTTGAACAAGATATATATAGGGAGAGTGTAAGCTAATAGTAGGAATTTAAAAATGAACTGCAAATGCCGTTAGAAAAAATTTGGTCTTACTCGTGTATAATATTCAGCACGAATAGTTCAAAATGTGTAACATCTCCATATTATTTATTTCAGCGATAATCGTTTATAAAGTAAATAATCTATAAGTTCAAGTCTTGACCGCGGTAGCGTAGTGGTCATAATCGCGGACTCACGTTTGACTTTGCTTTCGTCGAGTCATGGATTCGAGGCCTGATGCTACTGAAGATCCGCTGTGTAGCGAGGCTGATGCACTTTAAATCTAGTCGAAGTCCCAAGTCCTCCCTTTGGCGTAATGCGGAAGTTTGGAGGGGGAAATGCCAGCTCAGGTGTCGTCCTCCTCACTTGACCGATGATCAAAAGTACGAAATCCGTCGACAATAGCCCTCGTGTTGCTTCCCAATGAGACATTAATAAACAGCTACAAATTAAAGTCTTTGCACACTTAAAATCAGTCAAAAAATGGGGAAAGATTATTACACTTTTTAGTGTATTTAAATTGCTTCAGTTATATATATATATATGACAATGCTCTCTCTTTGTCTACTAATCCTCACTGCACCGGTAATCTAGCTTGGAACATTACTGAAATTGATCTTTTACATACTTTCTCGAGGTCGGGTAAGTTTAATAACAAAACTGGTGGTTTGAGCTGGTATACCAACGTCCGCTCACTCCAGAAGATTCTTCTAAATAGTTCGTCAGCTATCGATGTAAGTTCGAACACATCAATTATGATTATTCGCTATTAATCATTATCTTCTAACCACTAACCTCCCACCTTTCCTGTATTCAATTTGGCCTTGATTATAGTATATTTACTTTCTTCTACTAAATTCATTACGTGTCTTTAGTTTATCTAATTAGTGTAGAGCACGTTTTATTTGGTTGGGTCGAGGATTTATTTATTTTTTATTAATGTTTGACTTGAACAGTTAGTGCCACTTAGTTCGCTTACAAGTCATCACTCACTCACACACACACACACACACACACACACACACACACACACACACACACACACACACACACACACACACACACACACACACACACACACACACACAAACTACTACAACAACGAAAGATTTGACTGTGCAAAAGAATGCATTTCTCTCGGTTTAAAATGAAATGACGTAACTTTTTTTTTGGCAAAAAAATTTGCAATCTTGATGAGCAAGACGACTTTTTCTATTTTTTAGTGTAATCTGCTTAAGACTTTAAAAAAATCCAAACGTTAAAATGTAAGGGTCCCATTAATGACTCGGAACGTTTTTGCAGCAACCGGAACTATTTACTACAATACGAACATTGAAAAATATATTGATATTTTAGGCGAAACTTTTTTGTCACCTAACTCCATTTAATACTTCAGGAGACTTTTCTTCAACGGGATAAGGCTTAAATACACGTTTCTAAAAGTGCAAAGCTTTGGTTTGAAGTTAATTTAATAAATTTACTCTATTGGTTGATGAAGAGTTCCGATTTTAATCAAACCGAAAATTTATGAGACCATTTAGCCTGAGAAGTTTACAAAAATGGTACACAATAGCAGTATAAACATGATCTTATGTCTGCCACCAAATAAGACTGGAATAAACTTTCCATAGACACTTTAAAATAATTTTCAGAATCGATGACCTCTCGGCTTATTTCAATAATTGAAAAAAAAAAAAAAAATGTTTGTTGTCGTGATCATTAAGAGAAATATTAAGTTCTTTAGAACATGACCTTATAATTTCTTGCTGTATTTATTTGACGATAATTTTTATTAGGTCAGCTTTTGAAGGGCTCATATTTGCTGTTTATGTGTTGTAAATGTTATAAAATATGCTACTAGGGTTTAAAAATATCTGTCGGTCTGAAGGAAATTGAATATTAATAACAGAAGAGACAAGAAAATAAGAGATGTGGCAACTAAACCCATTGCTAAGTCCATTACCGATGGCATTCTCGTCTCTTAATCTTAGTTCAAAACTGCGAGGTCTGACGCCTACATATCTTCCGAGTTACTCCAGAACATAGGTCTCTAAGCCCACATTCTGTGGATCATCACTAATCTGGTGCGCCATTTACGAATCAATAAAGAGACGCAATAATTGACATACACATTGAAATTGAATATTTTACATATAATTAATGATGTCTGAGATTTATCCTAAAAAAATTACAGCAAGTGATATACACTGTAATTCATATAATGTAACTTTCCAGGGACAATTGATTACCGATGTGGATCACGTTTATTAGTGGAAGTTATCAGCAGAGACTTCAAATACTCATCTATTAACTTGGATCAATAAATATTTTTTGTATACTTCATTATGAAGAATGATATATCATTGACACTTGACGCCCGTAAGTACAAACCGAAATTGAGAACGGAGCGGATCCCATAGATACATCACCCACCGGCTACTCCAAAAATGAAAGTTTGGTCGTAATTCAAAATAATAGTATGTTGGTATCATGAGTTAGCCATGTCTTGACTCTGGGGACTTGAAGTCTTCTTCTGTCAGTTTCTTCAGGAAGCATGCCGCTTTCTCTTTCACAGCTTCAGCGACTCAAAACTTGCTCCTCTTAATGTAGATTTCATCTTAGGGCAAAGATAGAAGTCGCATGGAGGCGCAAGAACTGGCAAATAAGGCGGATGGTCTAACCCTGGGAATCTGTACTTGGCTAGAATCCTCTTGACAGACAACGTGGAATAAGCCGACGTATTGTTGAACAGATTTTTTTGTCAATTTACCGTACGGATTCTTTATCAATTCCTACAGTCTCAACAATCGCACGAATACTTAACCGACAACCAGATCGAATCAGATTACCAATTTTTTCAAAATTGTCGTCCGTTTTTGACGTAGAAAGGCGACACAGGCTTAAATCACCTTCAACGTCTTCTCGGCCCTCTTGAAAATGCTTAAACCACTCAAAAACATGTGCATACGATGAATATTCCTTATCATACACTTCTTTCATTAAATTATAAGTTTCATTAGCGATTGTTCCAAGTTTCATGAGAAATTTCACAACAATTCATTGCTCTATTGTTACACTTATCATCTTTTCCCCTGCGAAACAAACAAACAAACAAACAAAAAAAAAAACCAACCTCAAATGCAAACGAAGACTATGAGTATACGGATTTGTTTACAGAACCTCGAGGCTCTATTTAAAAGAGAAGGCTTCACCCTAAACAGCTGGCGTTCGCTGGCGTTTGGCGCATGCGTGCTTCTTCTATAGCAGCATTAGTCTCATTATTTAATAGCCACACCTTGTAATTGTGTTGTCTTCTCTTACAAGGCGAGCAAGTGGTACACTGGTACGTATTTATAAAAAAAATACCAAACAAGTTAGTAATTATGTATCGATATGATAAAGGGAGCGCTAACACTCTTGCTTCCTACTTAAACCATACAATGGGTATGGTAGTAAAAGAGAGATAGAATAGAGTAATATTATTAGAAGGCCATACGAGGGGGTATCGTAAACTTTTCAATTATTACCGAGAAATGACCGAGATATGTGTATAAAATGTATTCTGCATATTAATTGATCCTTTTGTACAAATGTTGTTAATTTCAATTATCAATGCTGATTTGTTTGGTTTCAAAAAGAAGTAAATTTTATCCTCACTACAAAGAAGATAAAGAGTTCAATCCAATATGTTGTACAATGACGGCCTACGAAAAATCAAGAAATGCTAGGAGAAATGTATAATTCTGGAGGATGAGTATGTAGAGGAGTCTTAAGAACAATAAATAAAAATTAAGTTTCTATCTGAGTTACATTTTTAGTAATAATTAAAACTCTACGATACCGCGGGTTACTTCAATCAACGGCTTTCTGAAACTAAACTAATCAAAGTTAATAATACAACGTAATTTACATTATTATGTTCATAAGAATAAGTTAATATGCAAATACATTTATATATATATATATATATATGTGTGTGTGTGTGTGTGCTATTTCTTAATTTGTAAATACATTTATTTACATAGATATCTCGGTTATTTCTTGATAATAATTAAAACTTTACGACAGTCCCTCGTACAACTGCATCTCAAAATTTACATATGATTAAATATCACTGATTAGTATATAAAGAAAAATAGTTCGCAGAATTTTTAAAGATGTATAACCTTATCTAGATGTATTAAGGCAGTAAATTCCATATAAGAGTCAGGGGATTGAATTATAGATGTTCCAGAAATTTCTCAACTTATTAGATATTCTAATTATCATTTTGCTGTTTTGCTTTTTACTTTAAAATATTCACAAATTAAAGAAGTTCGAATTATTTAAAAATATAAGTAATGCATTTTCTTTCTTATAAGATATTGTTACAGTTAGTGTATTTTAGATATGACCTAAAACAACTCGTTTTCTTCTCATTGTCCCAGGAAAATTAAAATATCTGATACTCCCACTTTAGACTAATGTTCATAAAAAACTCCAGGATTTCCTTACATCATTTCCTAACTTTCATAGTTCAAGAAATCGATTACTTCATTATGAAATCTTTTCTATCTCGAAATCTAGCTTTATCTTGGGATTTCAAAAATCTTTGAAACTTTACATTGAATTTTTCCAATAAAAACAGATACATTTGAAGGCATTAGATAAGAATTTCTAAACGAATGACTAATCTGTGTAATCAGATTTTGGAAAATCAAAATCAAGTGAAAATATAATTCTAGAAATTATTGCTTGAATTCCAAGTATTTGTTTAATTTTATAACAAGCATCGACCATGATAAAATTACACGAAAAAATACGTACATATTAAGATAGAAAATTTGTATCTAGAAAATAATTTTAGGAATAAGTAAAATTATAAACATTTGAGTAAAACAAATTAAAAATGAATCAGTATATGAACATGGCGTTTTAAAAGATATTTAATAAATATTAGATATTCAACATTAATCGATAGATAAATTTTGGATGAATGTAGAGCTTTCTTAAAGTTCGATTTTACTTTTAAATGGAATTATATATATAATGTGTTCTATGAATTATTTTACAGACTTTTAGAAAAGCGAATTAAAGATATATAAAATCCAAAAACACGATAATCCGTTCTGAAAATTAGTATTTTGATAAAAAAAATATAACTATAGCAGATCACACTCACAATACATTTAATCGTATTTTATTAAAAATATTGCAAACCATTTTACATATTCAGGGCCTTTATTAGATAGATCAATATATTGATTAATTTTAAAAAACTTGCTAAATAGGATGAAAAAAGATTGTGATATAAAAATGAAATAAATATAAGTTTAATTCAAGAGAGGAAAAATGTTTCGTTGTTCTTAAAAGAACCATCTTAGTTAAAATGCTAAAATTTAATATTACATTTCTACATTGGATTCTAATGTTGATTTGTAAAACAGGAAATGGATCACAGGTAAAAACAAAGACTGTTATAGACACCTGTTGAATAAATTGAGCAATTATTTTTCCCCATTCACTGTCATATTCAATTGCTAAAACGGATGCTCATAATTTCTTGATTGATGGATAATAAAGCGAATTTTGTAACAATCAAAGTTAAAGAAAACGTCAATAATTAACTATAACCTGGATATAAGATTTGAAAGCCACGCATGCGCACCTGTGTCTGCGTATGTGTGTGGGCGGGGGGAGTATACAAACATGACGAACTTTCTAGGATAGGAAGCTCTTATTTTCTTCGCAATGTAAGATTACTGACATGAAGCTATTAGCGACCAATCTCGAAATTTTGAGACGTCAAGCGATGAGAACAATCTTGAGCTAGGTCCCCTCTTCAAACTTCCTCACCACGCCATGGGAGGATTTGGAGCCTCGAAAGATTTAACGTGCCTCAGCCCCACGACATGATGGGTCTTTAATGGCACCAAAATTCGAATCCACGACTCAATGAAAACAACGAAAACCTCGAACTTGCGACCATAACCAATGAGCTCTTCATAGTTTTGGGAAAAGAATTTAAGCGACTATTTGAAAAATAAATTTACAATGATTAATAGTACAACCTTTCAAATTTACTGAGAAAAATTGACTGCGGTTGACAAGTGGTTACAAATTACTTAATATACATTTAAATCATGGATAAATGCTTAAAAACAACCTCATCTATATGTAAGTCAACCTTATTTTACGAATCAGACTTTTTTTCTGCTAATGAAATGAATTATAATCGAAAGTAGTATTCTAATTTTAAAAAATTATATATATAAAAAAAAAGTAAAATAATTTATCAAACAGGCATTATAACATTTATTAAAACTGATGTTTTTATTGTAAAAAATACTTGCTTCTAGAAATCATTTTACAGTTTTAACCTTATAGATAAACACCCAAAGATCTTGTGATAGAAACGTGGGAAATGAAGTGATTTAAAAATCTGCTGATTGTGTAGTTAGGAATTCACGACTGTATAAAACAAAAGTAGCTATAATATCAAGACAGTATTGAACAAATATCCTGTTATACAATGTTTAATTATATCATTGATTCGCCTGTGAATTATTTTTTTTAAATTTCTCTTATTAAAATCTTTATCGACTACCTTCATCAAATGATTTTCGAAAGATTACAATCGATTACATTACCTTCTGAAAAATATAAACTTAACAAATTAACTACAAATTGTAAAGATTCTGGTTTTAATTTGTGTTGGAAAAAAAAAGTTGTTAGTTTTTATAAAAATAGAGATTTTTTTTTTTTCAAAAGTTATTTTAAAAGAAAATCTAAAAACTCATTAATGATCTAAGTGGGAGTAATTGTGTCCTTTTGAGAAATAATTATCTATCTTCACTGCTCAAGAAACACCTTTTTTGTCAGATTATAATATCGATTTACTTGACGCCTTTTATTTGACGTTTTTAAGTTACCGTTAAAAAAAAAACTAATTTACAAATTAAGTTCAAATTACACTACGAAAATTTATAATCACCTTTCAAAAATAGTGATACAGTTCTTGTAATCTTCTTGAAATATGTGACGGAAGCAAACTATGAAAAATACAAAATTTAAATAGAATATGTACTCTTTCATTTTACAAAAAAAATCGATTTTTTTTTAAAATTATAAGAGCAAATTATTTTACAAAACTCATTACTTTTTCACCCACTCAAAACAATTGATTTATTGCTTTTCATTTGCATTAATCGTACGCTTAGCAACAACATTTATATTACTTGTACAAGTATGGTAATTTGAAAGGAAAAATAATAAGTAATTAAAAAAAAAGAAAGCGCTCATTACCAGTTCGAATATCGAAACCGAATACTAACAACCACCGAACGTTATCTCCACGATCGGATCCTTCATGTTTGAATAAGGTGGTGCCCCCTGGTGAGAATCAGGGCGAAACCGCTTCTTTAATTTTCCACCAATCATAATACTTTCCCGTCGTTGCTTGAGAGCCAATTTCGCATGTGCAGTTCGCCGCTATCGTAAACCACTGCAGAGCAGCAATATGGCGGGTGACTGTAAGCAGTTCTCCCGTTGCTCGTTAGACCAAAATGGTTGTTTACAACTATCTACGATGTTACAATCCTTTAGTGCCGCCCTTAGTGAAGAGCAAGCTTGGGCTGTGTGTTTCCAATCCGCGAAATGCATGGTGAACGAATGGAATTCGGACAGTAATTCATGCTATTGTCTTAGCGATACTTCACATTTATTAATACATAAAGATGGATATGTACATCGATCAACTGTCAAGCTATCCAGTTCAGGTAAAATTTATTCCTATCTGTTAAATTAGATCGAAGTTATAACTGTATGATTTTGACAAAAGTGTGTACCAAAATTTGAGAATTATGTGTGCTTCTATCCCGTTACCGGCCGGTAGGCCAACCCACTGCCGTCTCACCCCGTCGAGTTTTCGGCTAGTCAGCTATCTATCGATCGGTGAATTGTATCCAGTGTCAGAATATTTCATTCCGTAATATTTTGTTACTTATATTGTTTTGATCGAAAAACCAATTTTTTATTCGGTCATCGAATGTCTGTGAAGCTTTTTAAAAAAATTTTCATGCTGGTAGTAATTATATTTTTAATTTGAAAATGTATTATAATTTTTCTAATATTATTCGAATGATAAATTCGAACCAAAAAGGCAATTTTTGTAACTATATCGATTTAGTTTTTGTATTTAAGCTACTTATACTTGTTCATTACTTGAGAGATATAATGGAAAAAGATTGTTTACATTATTTGTTTATTTAGTGATTAGTGAATTGCAACGAATGAGGTCTACATTCTGTGAATAAAAATATGAATTCTATCAATCATGTGTGACTTAGAACATGTCAAATACAATATTATAACAAAATACTTTATACGTTAGAGTAATATTAAATTTTAAAATAATGTTAGCAACATGTAAATAGAGTGATT
>BMAW01006747.1:210850-267294 GCA_019974015.1 Nephila pilipes
ATATACTTCTATTTAACTGTGGTATGTGAGTTATATTATTCCTTTGATGAAAGCTTCATTGTAGACTATTAATTAAAACTTTTTAAAAAACTACACGTGACTATTTAAGCTACACCATTGTAAAGTTGGTAAAAACTGTCAATTTTTATTTCTGCTTATTTGCTCTGAAAGCATCTAAAAGTTACAATTTTGTATCAACATTTTTTAAGTTTTTTTTTGTCTCTCCCTATACTCTCCAAGATTCCCATTATTTTTTGTTGTCCATAAATTTTTTGCCTCCTTTCTTCTAATTCCCAATTGCCCTCTGGATTTCTTTACCAGACTAAGACACTATGGAAGATATGTTGAGAATATTTATATATTATTGTATTATGCATGGTTTTGTGTGAATTTTTTTTTTCAAAGAAGCTTTCAAAGATTAATTACTGATTTTTTAATGATAATAATTGAGTAATTTTGAATTAGTATTTATTAGTTTTAATAAATTAGCAGTTTTTTTCAAGGAAGATTAGAGCTGCTATTGCAATGTTATCACTTATCTAAGACAAGGAAGTGAAATGTAATTTTTATTTTGGATTATATTATATTGTATTGGACTTATTTTTATATCGTATTCCTTAAAATTTTTGGAAAGTTTTATGTTAGAATATCATTTTCAAAATTTGCTTCTAAATTTTGGTTTGAATGTTTGGTTATTAAACAGAACAACAACAACAAAAAAGATATATGAATTAGTATATAATTTATCGAAGTTAAGCAAAGAAGCATTGCATAAATATATTCACTTTTACCTTCACAGATTGAGGTTTTATCACACTTGTCTTAAGAACTATTTATATGTAACTCATTGTGATGTGTTGAGAAAGTGAAAGATATTACTAAATTAATAATCCTACAATATTATATTATATTGTATTGAACTAATAAGGTTCTAAGATTTTTACCTTTGATTCTATGAATAAGTTTTAAATGCAGTGATGGGATTGAGTTGGTTTGCATTAGTTCGGCAGAGCCATCACCTAATTTTGTGTATTTTGTTGAGATAGTTGTTAAAAATGCTCTTGTAACGAGGATTCTTTCTATATATTAATTACATAAAAAATTATGCTTGGACATTGAATTGGTTGTGAAATTTTTTGATCTCATATCTCTTAAAATACTTCACTTTTCGTTTCAGTCTCGTTTAAAAAACTCTTAATTGGTGTTAAGTATTTGATTTTAATTATATGTTTTGATTATCCAAATAATTTATCTCTATCTTACAAGTTTATAGGTATTCATTAACATTAATTGTTTTCTTTATGTAAAAAATATTAAGGGATTAAGATGTATTGACTTAAAATGTTATAGAATCTTTATAATAAAGGAAGATCTTGTCTCTAAAATATAATAGAATATTTCTATGATCAGAAATTTAAATGTCTTATTATAACAGCCTATTAATATTTTTTTAATTGTAACATTTTTGCTTTTTAAATGTGATTGAAATTATTGGAGAGATCTTCTATACCTGAAATATTTAAATACTCTGATATTTATTTATATTTTTGTATTAAAAGTTCTTTTCCTGAAAGTCAAATAATATTTGGTAAAAAAAAATTGTAAAATTAATTATGGAACCTTACATGGAATAGAAAGTTGCAAATATAAGGAAAGAAAGCAATTATAATATTCATTAAGTTAATTTTAACTTAAGCATTCCAATTTGAATAGTTTAGTTAAAGAAAAAAAATAAATATTGGAAAGCCTAATTTTTTTTTTTTTCCGGTTTTCTTCTATTTAAATTTGGAACATTAATTTTCTGTTTTCAGTGAAATGTTTTCACATGTTAAAAAATAAAATACATACGAGGTGTTTAAATAAATGGCAGATTTTTCTAGATAAATAACACGGCAGGATGTGAATTAATTAATCGCCCGAATGTAATGCTCAAATTTAATTGTATTTTAAAGATTGAAATAATGAACCAATTATGATTCAAAATATATTCTACAAACTATTTATTCCTATTCCATCACGAACTATAATTGGAACTACTTAATAAAATCATCTTTAAAAAATTTCTTCTAAATCCGATATATATATATGTCTTAGAAAAGAAAATGTTATTGGGTTTTTACCTGATAAATGATTATATTTTAGCAATATTCTATTAAACATAGAACGAATATCAATAACGGAGCACATGCATTTATTGCTTATGTATGCCGTCAGAAACAATTGATTTCTCCGAAATATCTTGAGATGTTTCTCTACCCGCAGCTGTTTTTGAGTTAAAAAAATCGTTATCTTCAGCCTATAGAAATATGGAAGACTCCGCAGTATTCACTGTCACATTCGCTGCAGCTGATTCTTACGTCACTGCTCCTTTATGCAAGTTGCTGTGGAATCGGTTGCGAAACGATTGATCTGATCTTGACAGATATCTCCAGGTTATTTTGACATTTCAATGTAAATCAGATCATGTGAATGTTATTTGTTCTTAAAAGTTGATTCATGGTCAAGGTGAACTTTCACTTTATGTTCTGACATTTTTTTTGTGTCGTCAAATGCGGAATTGATTTAGTTTTTTAAGTGTTGGTTTGCAGTGGTATATGACAGATTTCTTTTCAAAGTTTCGGAACATTTTTTAGAGGGAAAGTGTCGGGATTCTCAGTTAAGTACCAAATGCTGTTTAACGACGCATAATTTATTGAAAAAAATATTTTATTTTTCGATTTCTGATATATTAGGTTCACTTTATAATTGCTGTGGTTCTTTATTTTGTTTTGCGGTTATCCATGACGTAGTACGGAAGTTTGATAAATGGATCACTGCATAGGTGTCGCCCTTGTCATCCGATTATGTTTCGAAATTGTGAGGGTTGTCGTCATTAACATGTTGTATTTCTGTAGAGCGACATTAATGCTACAAACATATTTTTTTCTGTCAATTTCTTTGATAGCAATAGCCAATCATTCGGACCAGTAATGTTCATAATATTGAAATGGCTGCTGAACCCTTTGGTTAAAGTTGCGAATTTTCGGTGATGTTTAAGTCAAAATACGGGTTGGAGTCCTGAGTTTTTATTGAAATTTTCGGCTACCCAAATTAGCCAGTATGCCTCACAATTTTGAACTATGGGTAGATGATGAAGTCGACGTATGAGCTGGCACTTCATTCTCTTCATTCACATCACTCCATTACGAGCCCTGATGTTACCAATTGTTTCATTGTTTATCAACGTCGCACTTAGAAACAAAAAGAGGGGGTTGGGCAACGCACCTCTTAATTTTCAACCTCGGTTAAACGACGAAGACGACACCTGAGCAGGCACCTTTCTCCCTAAACTTCCACCCCACGCCATCGAGAGAACTTGATGCATCGACAGATTTAATATGCATCGGCCAAGCTATACTCTCTGTGTGTCTTTTAGTGACAGGATTCAGACACAATACTCGACAGAAATAGCACCGGCTTCTAGTTCGCGATCATGACCACCAGGCTACATCATCCACCTATATTATCAAAGAGTTATTGTGCAGAATAATGGAGGCTGTTCCTTACCTAATAAAATTGAATTTTAAAGCATTCACTTGGCGTGGTGTAGAAGTTCGGAGAGTGAAATACATGCTGAGTGTCACCCTCCATGACCATAGATTAGGATTACTGGGTTCGCCACCAATAGTTTTCAGATGGTTCTAGAGCGCTGTCATTTCAAATCAACCAACCCCAATTTTGAATATCACAAATGACTGACTGTCTAGAGATTATATATTAATCATCTGTAAAATAACGATGATAAAATTTCTGCTTTATTAATTTGAAATCCAAATTGTAATAAAATTACTAGTGCGATAGTTGTTATTGCATGTTTGAAATACACTTATGGAATACGGCAACAAACAATCTTATTTGGACATTAATGTCGTTCTTTTATTCTGCGTTAATAGCAGGAATAAATAAAACTGACGATGAATCGCAAGCTTTATAAACGTACGAATTGCCACAACTGTTCAAATATCTGCACAAACTATCAGTTGGCGACTGTTGATCCCTGATCAGAATTTAGATGTTTTGAAAGTAATGATTCGTCAAATACACTGATGTTTTGAAGATGTCTGAAGCACTTTTGGGGTATACGCAGGAAATGTAGATTATTTTCATATTTCACTGGGTCTCCCCGTATTCGATCTAATCTTTTCGTTGTATCCACCCGCATGCGTATCGATTTAATTTCTCCTATATATTTTACTGATAATGAAATGTGTAGTTTATATTGAAAGAGTTTGCACTGATAATGAAATGTGCTGGAAAGGGTTTTTCATTAATGTGCTTTAGATGAACTGTTTTGGAAAATCAAAACAATTTAAAACTAACGATATCATGGTTATAATAATAATTATTGCTTGTATAATTATAGTTTTGCACCCCTTAAAATTTGCACACGCGAAAAATTATTTTCTTGCAAATTAAAAGCTTAAAAATTTACACATTTTCAAACCAGATAAAAAAAAAAAACTATGATAAATGCCATAACGTCATTCGATGCGATTCAAAATGATTATCGTTGCTTATAACCCATATGTGTCAGAGTGATTTTGATTCTATGGTTTCTGTTTCTTTAAATTTATGTTGCAGAGTGACATTGCACTGAGAAGCAACACGATGGCTATTGGCGACGGACCTTGTAATTTTGAGCCTTGGTCAAGTGAGGAGGATAACTCCTTAGCTGGTCCCTCTCTCCAAACTTCCACACCACACCAACGGGAAGACTTTTAACTCGTACAGATTAAACGTACATTAGTACCCGGTGAATTTGCCCTGATGCCACTCAACGAAAACCGCCGGCCGCAAGTTCGCGATCATGAATATGGCCGCGGTAGCCTAGTGGTCATGGTTTCAAACTCGTGGCCGACGGTTTTCGTTGAGTCGCGGGTTCGAGCCTTGACCACTGAAGACCTGCCGTGTAGCCCTAGGCTGATGCACGTTAAATCTGTCGGGGCAGAAAGTCCTCCCGTTGGTGTGGATGTTTGGAGAGAGAGGGGGGGGGGTGACAGCTCAGATGTGTCGTCCTCATCACTTGCCCGAGGTTTAAAATTACGAGGTCTGTCGCCAATAGCCCCCGTGTTGCTTCTAGTGTGACGTTGATAAAACCAAACCAAACCGCGATCATGAATAGGCTACCGTGGCCTTATATCGGAAAGTTAATCACTTTATTATGCTGTAAGTATACAAGTAATAATAGTGAAAACAATATTAACTTGAATATTTAATGGAATTTTCGAAACCTTTCTGTATTTTTTTTTTATCCACCAGGAATTTGTCTTCTTTAGGTGAATGCGGGAATCAATCTCCGAGGTACTTTAATGATCTTTTTCTCCCTCATGGGATTTTGGTCCTTCGGAATATCCAATAGCGATCCTTCTGTATTTTCAACCCTCATTTTTTTTTCAATTAATGTGTGCATTTTTCTACTGTCTAGATTACAGCTTAAACAAATGTTTGGCACGGCTTAGCTATAAACTCTAACTGTGACTCACTCATTGCTGTATTTTTTAAAAAATAGTGACAAATTTTTGGATCTACTTAAGTTTAGTTTTTGTTTTTTTTTTTGTCTGCTGTAAGAAATAAAAACCAGTCGCATATTAATTTTTATGAATGCTTGAATTATTAAAGAAATTGTATTATTACTTCAAATTGCACTAAAATATTGTTTCAAAATCCGGAGAATGCTATAATTTAGCATAAAAATTCCAAAAGAGGTTGTAAAATATGTAATATTTTGTGTGAGTTTGTTTTAGGGCAAAATTAAGGTATTGAAATAACGTATTGTTGTTAATTAGTGAACATTATATGCAACTATTTTTCTTCTTCACCCATCCAAAACTAAACTGAAATTATAATTATTTAATTAGAAAAAAAGAAGCAAGAATTTTCTGTTCGAAACTATTTCAAACATTTAAAAATGAAATATGCTTCGCTTTTTTTTTTTTTTTTTTTTTTTCTTTGGGATGTGCAAAAAAAATAGATTTTCTCCTTTTTTTTTCTTTCATACCATTGGCTGACATAATAGTAGATGTGCCGTTCCCAATTCGCTACATCAGTTTCAAATGAAAGGGATATCCTTCCTACATTTGGCACACCTTAGCCTGAAAAAAAAAAGAAAGAAATATTTTCCTGATATGTATTGTTTTATTTCTAACAAACCAAGAAAAATTGATTTTAGAACACGTGTAGCTTAACTCAGAGAGAGAAAGGTTACTTTTATTTTGTACCGTACTAAAATAATTTGCTTGCAAAGCATTTAAAAAAAACCATTTAAATATAAATTACTATAAGAAATTAAACATATGTAGAACTTGTAGCTTTGTATGAAGTTGTTTGATTATTCATACCGTTGAAATTTGGGAATTTTGCGTAATTAAGTCTAATTGTAAATAGTTTTCAAATTAAGAATATGGGTTTCTTTCTTTACTTTTTACTCTAATATCCTCTCCCCCCCCCCAAATATTTTAAAAACTATTTTTAGGTGTCAATGTTAGGGATGATGATGCAATTACGTTAATTTGCAGGAACAAAACCTTCTAATGATATTGCATTTACCGTAATTAGTTATGTAAATGAGATAGTCCTAGGCGTGTCTATGTAAATGTAATAGTATATATTCTCTGGCTTTCAATAAATATGTACCTAACACATTTGCGACTTTTTCAGTAATGAGTTTGAGGTTGGTCTTATTCATGACTTTAAGTTGGCTGAAGCCTATTGGCCTATAAATATTTCCTGCTTAATATTTTGATACCTAACTTATTAATGTAAGCATTTTTAACTGGTTGCTAAGAGATTAACTATCAGCCGTTTTAACCTAATCGTATGGAATATAACAAGCATATTTCTCAGGAAATGCGACTAAAAATCACGGATGTACTAATCAATCATTGGTATTATTTTTTAAAATTAAACATACTCCTTTGGATGCCCAAACTTTTTTTACTTATTTTACCAATGAGCGTGATTCTAGACTATATTTTCCTTGTTTATGATTAAAAATCTAATCTGTCCCCGAAATACATCTCCTTCGTAAATTCAACGAGAGCGGATCGAATAGCAGCAATTAAAAAAAACTTTTTTGAAATACTACTTTCCAAATGGCACCAATGTTATTTTTCTATGCATTTACCTTTTAGTTCTATCCATTTCTCTCAATGTATTTGAAGTTGTTTATTTTTCTTTTTAAACTCTTGTTTAGCAGATAGAAGTCGGACGTGTATGGGACCAAATGCGCACAAATTGCTATACTCCATTTGATGAAAATCTTATCTCCTCTCAACTCTTCTTTTAATGGTTCAAAGAAATAATAGTCCTAAGTTGCTGCGTCCATAATATAGGATGGATGCTCGAGCGTTGTTCAACGAAACTTTTTAAAATTTTCTTTTCTTGGTACATCAGCTGTGTAAGATCTTGCTTTGTTCTGGTGTAAGAGAACATTGAGGCTCGAAATGGAACGTTTCTTTGACCGATATCCTGCTTCAACCTTCTCCAAACGGTTGCGGTAGTATGTTCGTCAATTTAAAGACCCGCCGTGTAGCGCAGCTGATGCAACGCTAAATCTGGCAAGCTTCCAAGTCCTTTCTTTGACGTGATGTGAAAACTTTGTGTGTGGAAGTGCCAGCCCAGGTGTCGTCCTTGTCACTTGACCGAGATTCAAAATTATGAGGTTCGTTACCAAGAGCCCTCGTGTTGCTTTTATGTTTGACGCTGATAAACAATCCATCGCGCATGAAGAAAATGGATGTACACAACATCTTGTGAATACCCCTTCCCCCATAGAAACAGTAGCTAGAACCCTCCCCTCCTGATAACCGAGTTTTTCCTTTTATTGGAGCAGTTCTTATTTTTTGTGCGCCATTCCATCTTGGACCGCTTTGTTTCAGAGGGGCTAGCGATTAAATAAATGAGCATTTTTGAATAATACATCTATGCCAAATGGTTAGTTATTTAAACTTTAAATAACTTTTCATAATTGCTATGTCAAAATATATGAAAATTGTCAGCCGCTATTAAAAAAAATCTTTCATATTTGATCATCCTTCGAATCAAAGGATACTTTTTTTTTTGAATACATCATAGCGTTTGTTTTTGAGTTTCATGTTTACACTTTGAATTGTTCGAGAATCATTGGTTTGGATCATTATACTTTTTATTCCTTCATCGCTATATTGCCTTTTCGTTTTTCACATAAATAAACCATGGTCAACCGGAAACGTAAAAAGATGTTCGCAATTTCTTATCAGCATTCAAGTAGACTACGCTACATTTTGACGAATGCGATTTCATTTCCTAAGGAATCTCCCACATATATTTCCAAGCATTTAGTCAATTCGAAACAGCTTGAATTTATCGGAAACGACCGCTTACTCAATGTTTTACTTACGAAGTTTGTTAGACATGTAATTTTCTTATCTGAAGGAGAGAGATTACGTAACACTAGATTAAATAACTTTCATGACAGCATTGTTTAGCTGCTGCTCTGTGCATTTATTTTTGGAGTCGTGGATTGGTTAATCTAAAGGATTTTTTTTTTATTTCCTTCCACACTTCATTCACTCAAGAAGTTATATAGTTTGGATTATTATTCATGAATTGGAGTGTCGTAGTCAGATTTTTGAATGTATACATGATTATATCACGTCATAGTGCCAGATCATTTTCGCAAATGTAAATATTAATTTATTGTTTTACTATAAAAGAAATATTTAGAATATTTAAGGGTTTTATGTTTTAATGAATAAGATCAATAACCATAAGAATATTTCATTACAATTTTGTATAATATTATTTTTTTAAAATGTCTAATTTTATTCTTATAAAATAATCCGCGTTAAATATCAATGAAGCTTATTTTTAATTCACCTTTATCTCGATGTATTAAGTTAATTTGATAAATTAAAGCCGCGTTAACTACAGCTTACCAAAACATCAATAAATGAATGTACTAACTGCCGAAGATAATATTCTATGGATAAGCGTTCCCACAATATTTTTTACTCATCGCGTGTAAATTTTTCTTCTGTGTACTTGACTCAGATTGTTACTTATATAGTTCTATGAAGAATTTCAAAACGTTAGTAAAAATAGACACACAAATTACTTTAATAAAAGTGAATATATATGGAAATAAAAATTCAAAATCAATCTCAAGACTTCATTACTAATATTTTGGCTGCATGACCTGCCTTGAATGATCTTTGAATCTAGTGATAAGTTAAAAGTACATTTTTGTGCTTGTTCAAGTTTTCATGTTCAAGTAATTCATATTTTATACTCGAAAATAACTTGTATTTTTCACTATTTCTCCCCCCCCCCAACTTTTCCAACCATATATTTTTATATTTAAAATTGTAACGAAAGCGCTGTCTTTCGTTCATTATTTAGATTAATTTGTTCCGTCACTTATAAATGTCTCTAATAATTAAAGTTCAGCCAAACATCAAATAAATAGACAAAAAGCTTTAACTGAATATTTAATAAGGCAATCAACATTCACTACATTTATTATGCCAGTTGGAGCAACCCACACGTGAACTAAATATTATTTAAAAGTTTTACTTAACTGACCACTATTACTGGTGGATCCGAGTGAGGATCGAATCGATGTCATCAATAGTACATCAACTTATGCATGAACTTTGCTTTGCATAATTGGAAGTTGAGTTGTTTGAATTAATTAGCGTCCAGGAAATATGTCCATGAGGACAGCTGAAGGGAAGTAAGCTTCATATCGTTACAGAGTGAACTCGCTATTTATCTTTTAATTCCGTAAAACGCGGAATATATTATTCGCATCATTGTAGAATTTGGAAATTATATTCAAGAAATTTTATGTCTAAGATTTCGAAAATTACGCTTTTGTGTTTTTTTTCCTTAACTAATTTTTTATATCTGAAACCTATCATTACTTAATCTTTAGTTTCAAATAATGTTTAATTTTAAATAATCTTTAATCTCCAAGATAATTCTATATTTTTGTTCTTTTAACATTATATTTAAGTTTATTTATCAAAAGATATATAATAATAATAATAAATGGATAACTATTAAGTAAAATTAACTGAAATAAAATGCTATTAGAAATATTAGTGTAAAATCATCAAATAAAAGAAGCTTATTACATTTATTAAGCAATATAATAAACTAAAATAAAAAATAAAAAAAACTAAAAAATAGAATTGAATACAAACACATACATGCAGATAAACCAAATACTTGCAATTTTATCTTAGGTATATTATTTGTTCAAGTCATGCAATATCAATCCCGCTCGTTTTATTTAAAAGTTCTTATGAAATGTTCTGAACACATCGAAAAGGACTTCTGGGCGTTCCGACAAATTTGACAATAATCCATCAGATATCTCTTTTGTTGACATCTTTTGCTGCAGGTGAAGGACTCTGAGAGTGTTTACATGCTCTTGGAATGCTATGTGTGTGTGTACGAGTCAATGTTTGCCACTCGACACGAATAATGGGCTTGTTTTCCCTCGTCTTTTACGAAGACTTGACACATATGCGTCACCGTTTTTCAATTGTGATGCGGTTCCTACCTACTTCCCATCTTTTTCCACATGAATGAGTGAAACAGATTTGTCGAATACAAATGGTGATAAATGGTGTTAGACTTGCAAGGTGGAGGTGTGCTTTTTGTCTGCTGTCTTCCGCATTTATTGTTGTTTTACCATTCTAATCATAACTAAATTCAACAAAAGCACAGAAGAACGAATAATATTACAGATTCGCAGATACTACGTTCATTATGAATACTTTTTTAAAACTTTATTTCATTAACGAACAATTTACATAAAATATTTGTTAAATATTATATGTTCCGATGATAATAAAATTGAACCAAACCGTGTAATTTTTTCGTATTGAGCATTTGCAGCTTGGTTGTTTGAACCTTGTTTGGTAGAGTAATAGACTCTTAATCAATGGGTAACGGGTTATATTCCAATGTCACATATTTCCAAAAACCCTTCGTGTAGTGGGGATGGGGCCTTGACTCTCAAGTCTTCGCGTAGGCTTGGCGCGAATACGAATACGGAGAGAGTTACCAGCTTTTTAAGTGCAGATCTGTCGTCAATAACCTTCTTGTTGCGAGGTTAATTCAAAGCTCCGATTTAGTTTCGTTTTTAGATATTTAAACAGTTTGAATTTGAACAGGAGATTAATTTTATTTAACAGCACAACACAGCTGTCTGAATTTAATGATTCAACTTTACAAGGGTTGTTTACAGTAAAAAGTAGGAATGCATAATGAAATATAAGTGATATTTTTTATGATTATAATACATATTTTGATAAATACACTTTCGTAATCACAGGTATATAAAGAAATTAGTGTATGAAAAAACAAAAGACGAACTCGTAAATTTATGTTCTGCTATCAAAAGAAAAATATTTGCATATTTTTTTTCTTCCATTTTGGGCAAGATCTCAATTTTTTTTAATTAAGATTATTTAATAAACAAATAAAAATAAATATTTTTTATTTATAAGGCATGGATTTCAGAGGGGGAAAGACTTTTTCAATGTGATTTATATGTTATTGAAAATTATCAAAGGTTTTTAAAAATAAGATTAAAGTTTTAATTTCCTGCCATATAGATTTAAGAGATACTAATATGCAAGTGAAAAAAAAATGTATGAAGCACTCTGGAGTACTCGTACATGGGCGCTGAATTAATTACAGGGAAAAAATTCATTAATTCGAAATATAAACGAACCTTTTATTATTAAAAGTGATCTAGTCATAAATGTAAGTTTAGATGATCGTATATTATTATTATTTAAAAAAGTGACTTCAAGCGATATTAGATAGAATCTTCAATATCATTTTATAAATCCTTAGTTTATTTCTAAATGAAAGACTCAAATTTATTATGAAAGACTGTTGGATGAAGCAAATTGTAAAATAATTTAAAAGGCAGATTTGTTTGATAAAAATTATAGTTACGTATTTAATATCTTATACTTTCAATCGCACACATTTCCAAAACGTCCATCAAATAAGTCAGTTCCTTACGAATCAAAAATAATACAAATGTAGCTATGGGGAATAATGAACTAAAAATGAAATGGTGGTTTAAAAATACTCTAGGCTTTTTTGAATGTAAATTTAGCACTTGGAACATTTCTGCACAAATGTAAACCCTGAGTAATATATTTGTTCCCTTTACCTTAGAAAATGTGTCTGATAATATGTTCAGATCCAACATTTGGTGAATACGTGACAAAACAGTGATTTTAATTATAACACATGGGAGAAACAAGTTTGTTTTGTGTTTTTAAAATATTAAACAAGAATAAAATTAGTATTAAAAACGCACAATCTGTGGTAGTGTATGCTATGAGTGATCTAGATCATTCCGCTTCATCAGAAAAATATATCCGCATGTCAAATCAGTTTTTCACTATTAGGAAGATTATTTCTTTTTATGGTCCATGGCTCTCAAATAATTGATCATGACACAGTAGTCGAAATCAGTGAAGTCTTATATTATTATTATTTCTTTCTTATTGTCCGAAATAATCAAAATGTGTATCATGTTTCCGATTAGATAAACTGTAGCATTATGTGATCTTGTTGTTAACGTTCTTTTTACCTAAGAACGGCAAAACGACGCATGATTACATTGTTTTTAGTTGAATTAGAACAAATCGTGAAACTTTATTACAGCGCCAAGTTGTGTATGCTAGGTAAAATCTAATTTGATCGTAGGAAAATGTTTTTGTTGGTTTCTCAATACAGGATACATTCTAGAATCAAAAAAGAATATTAAAAGAACTAGAAGCACCATAAAAGGAAGGGTGTGAAAAGTCTCTTTTATAATCTGTTCTGAAAAGGCGAAACCTGCCGCGTAGCGGGGCTGATGCGTTAAATCTGTCGAGGTCCCAACTCCTCACGTTGATGTGGTATGGAAGTTTGGAAAGGGATGTGTCAGCTCCTCACCTGACCGAGGCTGGAAAACGCAATCCGTCGCTAATAGCCCTCGTGTTGCTTCTTAACTCACCTGAGGGCTATCACGAAAAGAATCACAATCACTATAAAAAAAGTAAAATCTTGCTTTTGAAAATAAACTTAAAAACTTTAATATTTCAAGTAAAAAACATCGTTCATTAATAAGTAGTTATATATCAGATAAACTAGCAATATTTGATATTGTTGTTAACCTTCTTTGTGCATAAATATCGAAAAATAACGTGTAAATGTATTGTTTTCAGTTAAAGTTGAACTGAATTTTGAAACTTAATTTTATCGCTAAAATGTTAAACATAATATCTAATTTGTATAGGAAAGTAGTGCTTTCATTAACTGCTTAGTACATGATTCTTTCTGAATATTAAAAGAACTAAAAGGGAGTAAAATGAATTAAGTGAAAACATTTTTTTTTTTAGAACCTTGGCCCAGATACAGTGTACACCCCGGACACAAAGTTCGTTTTTTTCGCCAACTTAACATGTACTGTATTTAGGTTTAACTTGGCAATCGGCATGCATGAAATTTGGCATGATTAGCCAAATCGCCTGAGGTTAAAAAAAAAAGGCACTAATTTAGGCATGTACTGCATCAGGTACGAATCTATCATAAAAAGGCAACAATTTGCTTATAAAAATAAAATTAATCCACTTTGATGTGATACTTTGAGTAAAAAATTATTCATTAACAAATAATACATTTGCAAACATTAAAATATGCATACTTCGCATCTCATATTTAGATCAAATGTAATATGTAAGGGAAGTATTGTTTTTGTGCAAATTTATATTATGCTATAGAGAAATACCATAATTTAAATTCAGTTGAAATAAGAAAAATCTAAATAATTTATGAATAAGTTTAATCTAATATACTTTCATAACGTATTTCGGAAAATCATGATACGTCTGTATCTACGTGTAGTTAAAAGTATCAAATTATTGTCGAAGCAGGTTTTTATCGGAGTGGTTTTTACATCAATGAAAAACTGATATATTTAACGTGATGAATTAATCATACTTTGTTTGTTATTCTATCTGATTTTGCATAATTTCCAGTTTGATTCATGAAAAATTCATCTTTCTGTCTATTTTTATCTTTTTTCCTCCTGTTTATTCACAAATTGTCACATTTCATATCAACTGTACAAATCTTTCCCTTTCGAAAATCATGTATCAAATGGCCCAAGAATCTCTTACCATATCTGTAGGAAAAATACCACTTTTATTATCTGTCTCCAGCAAATACTTCGACATCATAATCATTATCATTGCCCAAAATAGCATCTGCTATTCTTTAAGCGTAAAGCTAATTCCATTCCAGAAATCATTTCCAACCAGTGGCATTGGACCTTTGACACATTCCTTCGGACGCAATGACCAAGATAAATATCTCGAACTCTAATCCTCGATGCATCCGACTGAAATCAGATAAGAAGAAAGATTCCGCCACTTTCACCTTCCTTCACGTATGAACTGTGCTCTGATGCAGGTCCCAATGACTTGGTCGGATTGTCCGTTGGCCGTGAAGGGTCCACCAGCTTCCGTAGAGTCATGGTTTTCTGAAGACCAGACTTCGCTTTGTTGCCAATCCGTGACGGATTCGCCACATTGGTGACTGGTGTCAATGTGAAGAAGTCTTACCCTCTTCCACACATGTTGAAGGTCAAAGGGAAAAACGATACACCATCATATGCTCCAGTGTGGAATTGTTTTTTTCTTCGCCAATTGCTCTGAGTACCTATCTTTAATACTTGTTGATGAGTCATTTCGAATATTCTCATAGTCTCAGTATGTTTCCCTAAGAATGTGGTTGAAAATTTTGGGGCTAAAGCTAAATTATAAATTGTGATTTTGTGTTAGGAGAAAAATGTTTTGGAAACATTTTTTTTTGTGTGTGGAAATATACATAAAGGATTTATCTGTATCTGAGAGTTGATCAATGAAATGTCAGCAGTTTAGTATATTATGACTCAGTTTTTATGCTGCTTGTCTGCTGTCTTTGTAATCGAAATTTAGTAAGAATTAAGATCGATCGCGATATAGTGGTTGTACGTTCCAAACATTGAACTTTGCTGTGCCAGTTTTGTTTTTAAAAGTAAATCGTTTTTTTTTTTAATTTAAAAACTAATACAATTATTTTATTAAAATCTCCAGCACATGGTATATACAGTTTGATTTTTCAGTATATTTAGTTTCACTTTTTAATCGCTTCATGTTTAATTTTCTATTTATCTAGCATTTTATGTTCTTGCTTTCTGGGATTGCCGAAAATTTAATGACGTACAACTTGAAAAAACCTGAACCCGCGGGGAAGTTTTGCTAAATAGTCGCGTAAATCTTCAACTAAACCCCCTCCCCTCTCCCTGTTTCTTTAAGCATTATAACATGATGTCTTGAGAAAATGGCGTCAACCAAAATGATATATGTTGTTAGGTTCGAAAGATTATAATACATTTTAAAAAGTTTTTATGTTTTTCACTTGGTGTGTGTGTGTCATCAAATTTTCGATCGTTGATTTAACCAACTTCCCATCAAACTAGAGCTCTGAAACTTTGGGAATGGTTCTTACTCGCCTAACAATGCAATATTTAGATATTTGCGACAAGTTTTAACTAATATTTTCTTTAATAATGCAGTTTAGCCCAACCACTTGGCGTGGCTTCAAAAATTGGTACCAAACTTGGCGATTTTTTTTGGCTGATGTTAAGTCCGTAAAACGGTACAGGGTAGCCACATTTGGCAAAATACCGCCAAATAATTCTTGTCGCCAAAGGTGGTTGGGTTAAGCTGCATTCCAACCATTTAATTTACTGGACGAATTAATTAATTTTAGTTAGTTTTAACGTTTTTATGTATTTCACTTGGTGTGTGTCTGTCTGTGTGTGTATCAGTGTGTCATCAAATTTTCTATCGTTAATTTAACCAACTTCCCATCAAGCTAGAGCTCTGAAATTTTGGGAACCGTTCTTACTTGCCTTACAATGCAATATTCAGATATTTGCGACCAGTTTTAACTAATATTTCAATAATTTTTTTTAATACACTTTGCCACCATATGAAAACGTTGGTTTTTATCTCGAATTATTATGATTATAATTACATTTAGTTTGCTTAAGGTATATTTACAATACTAAGGTGTATTTAATTAATTATTTTATCGTCTGCTTTTATTTTAATATCCGATCAGAATATTATTGTTTATTTTTGTATTTTATCGTTTGCTCTTGTTTTAAATTTTAATTTAATAATTGATTTTTTATGGCAAAATCGTGTTTTAATTGTTCACATTGGCAACTTTTTTGCACTTTAAAATGTTTTGCTAATGGAAATGAAAATGCATTATGAATTTTTGGTGAAGGCATTTTTTTTTCTTCATAGTAATTGCTTCTGTGGTGCCTGGGGTTCGGATGTATGCTTACTTTACACTAATTAATATTCATTTGAAATGAATAAATTATTTGTTCTTTTTACCTCCAGTTTTCATCAATTTTTCTGTTCTGGAATCCTGAAACCTTATTTTTTCATAGTTAATTTTTCAGATCAAGAATGCATACACCATATGCGTTGCAGTGTTATAAAGTGGATAGTTGCTTTTACCATCATTTAACTATAATATCTTCTGTTTTTATGTGAAAGGATCTTATATTCAAAGTGATATCTACATTATCTGTAGATTTTTTCCCATTTAATTACTTATAAATAAAACGAAGTTCAAAATGCTTTATGAATGAAAAATTATGAAGCATTGGTATATGAAACAAGGAAGAATTTCTCTTATTTTAAATAAAGAAAAAAGCATTTAAATTTTCTTAAAAATGCTGATAAGGCCACAATAACATATCTGCAATGTGTTTGTATTAGTTATCGGATATTTTGTTTACATGTTTGTAATGATTTTAAGAAAGATTGAGACTTATCCCTTTTTTTAAATTATTAATGAATTCATGTGTATGGAATTTTGTCTATCATTTTGCTATTTAGCTTATCAAATTAAAATGATTTTCATGGCTTGGTTTGAAAAATTATTAGTGAATTAATCTGTTTGAAGCAAAAATACGTATCGAGATTACAATTATATATATAAAAAAAGTATTAAGTTGTATAATTATAACTTATATTACAAGTTTTTGAGTTGGAGAATTAGATTTAGCTACGATTGCATGTTTTGAAATATCTGTACAATCGTTTTTACGATCAAATAAGAGTGAAAAGTACTTCTGTAACGGAATATTCTAAAACATGAAAAAATGATAAATAAATAAAAAAACAAAAACTGAAATTGGCTTTGCTATTTTAATTTTAACATATGCTAACATTTTTCTTTCCTGTTTAGTTCTCGAAAATGTAGAATTATTCAAAATGAATATTAATTAGGGGGAAGCAAGCGTACTTCCGCGCCCCAGGCTCCACAGAAGCAATTAATATCAAAAAAAGAAAATACCTTCTTCGTATTCCGTACGCATTTTTATTTTCTCAAGCAAAACATTCCACAGTACAAAAACGTTGCCAATATTAACAATAAATAAATAAAAGCAGACGATTCTGCCGTAAAAATAAGTTATTAAATTAAATATAAAAATAAGAGCTATTGATAAATTATTAAAGTAGACAATAATATTCTGTTTGAATGTTAAAATAAAAGCATATTATAAAATATTAAATTAAATATATCTTAGCAAAGAAATATACCGTAAAGAAACTAAATGTAGTAACTATGATCAATCATGTATTATATTGTCAGTCCTTTGAACCTAACATCATGTATCTTTTATTTTATGCCTATGCATTTTTGATGAAGTCATATTTTCAAAACAATATATCACTATCGAATAAGTGTTTAAAATAATAATTTTTAAGTAGATGTAAACGTATTAAGAATTAAAATTAAATACAAACAAGATTTCTTCCGAGTTTCAGAATAGCAGTAACTTTAGAAACAGTGATTTTAAAACGTATAACAAAGTTCTATGCAAAGTTTTACAAAGAACAGATTTAGTCACCCAAGATGCGCTTTTTTTGTTATTATTTTTAAATTACTCATTTAAATATAAGAATTAAAGTAAACGATGAAATATCGAGAAATGGACAATAGTAAACTTTTCCGATATTAAAATTAAACCAAACGATACATTATTAAATGGAATATTATGTCAGTTACATGTAATTAAAATTAAACAAAGATAAATTGTTAAATTGAATATTATGTCAGCTACATGTAATTAAAATTAAACAAAGATAAATTATTAAATTGAATATATTTAAGCTAAATATAATTAAAATTGATAAAAAAAAAATCATAATCGATAAAAAATTGAAAAGTGATTTGGTACGCCAAAAGTGATTCAACTAGAATAGCCCCTTGGGTGGCTAATTAAGTTATAAGAGTTTATTATGTTTCGTACATAACCTCAAGAAATGTTTTTAGAAGATTCTTTTGGTGAATTTTTTCTTTTTGTTACTTCACATGATGTGAATATTCCCTTTACTCAACTTTAATGTATTCCGCATATCTTTTTTCTTAGGTAGCTGTCAACTTTGCCTTAAGGCGTTGATGTTTCGTGATGTATGTATACTCTATACTGTTATCAAAGAAGCTCATGCTCGGAACCGTCTTTAACGAGTCGTTGGTGATTTATTACTTCGAATAATATCTGTTTTTAAAGTAGCACGTAAGGTAGGGGGTAGTTGAACCAGTTGTATCATAAAGTGTTCTTCCTAGGTGTTTCCGACTTTTCAGTTTGCAGAAAAGCTGTTAATTTCCACTTTTCAAAACGTAAAAATGCTTTAAATATCTCATCAACTATTCTTTTTAAGAATTCTGGACTTCACCTTCAAGGTTGAATTACGATGGTTCTTAGAATGAATGAAAGACGTGAACTTGGAAATGTTTCTCCACACGCGCGAAAGTGGAGGCAACTCGCATTTTTTGATAGAATTCTCAATTGTGCAGGAATTTGGATAGAAAAAAGAAACAAAAAAAAAAATCTCGTGTTATCAGGGAAATGAAAATTAAATGAATAAAGAATTTACTTCCTGTCTGCCCGAAAGACTTGTATGAAACGTTGAAAGTTGTGTGTGTTAAACACTTTCTGTATTTAAATATTTTTTTTTTCTTTTTCTTACTTCCCCTCCCTCCCCCTTTTGAAATGTTTCATAAAATTCTTCTAACTGATGTTGAATGTATAGAGAAGAAGAGAAGCATATTCTACTAGTTTCTTCTACCGTTCATCTGATTACAGACATTTCTGAAACTGTCTTCTGGTTCGTTTAAATTTTTGCATTTTATTTAATGCAGTGTTATTAGATTGCTTCAGGATATATTTATTTCCTATTAAGGTAAAAAAAAAATTATTAATAAAAGAAACATTTTAAAAAAGATTGATAAAATTTCCTTAAAGGGATATAATGCATTCATCTACATTCGATTGCTTTTGGAAGGAGTGTTAATAAAGAGGTCACTGTCTTCTTGTATGTCAGTGTTGGAAATAATGTTAAAAAGAAGAAACATGGAAAAAAAAGTTAGCATGTATTTATGCTTTTTCTCGTGGAACGAGTCATTTTCATGATTTTTTTCTTTATTGAATATCCTTATCGCTTAGAAATCACAAAAAAATATGGTCTGCTTAGTATTTTATTTTGCTTATGGCTGGAGATGAGGGTAAAAGGGAATTCTTTTATTATTTTCATGGAAAATATCTGTTATGAAAGGTAGTTGTACTGAGAGATCCTGTTGTGTATTTCTTTTTTTATTAGGTGCTGTAATGATCTCTTCGTCAATAGAATCATTTAATTACTTGAACAGTTACTATTCCTATCATGTTGATTTTTACTATTGAACTGCGTTATTTCTGAAATATTAATTCCAATGAGTTATTTGACAATGCAGTAGTACCTCATAATTGGGAGACCCATCAGACCAGGCTCCCCCCCCCCCTCCAATAAGAGGTTGTTTTTTCGATGCAGTTCCACAACTTGTTTATAATTTATGATTCATCATCAAGATATCTTCGTATCCCGAGTTTCATTTTGGCAGATTCATCCGTACAATTTTTATTCCTTTGTAAGACCACTTTAAATTTATACAAAAAAAAAAAAAAAAAAAAAAAAAAAAAAAAGCTATACTAAGTGAATTTTCAAATTAATGAAAACTTCCGAAATGAAAGGAAATTTCATCAAGGAGAATTTTCTACATGGGTAGATATAACAGATTGTTGACTGAGCCACATACATCTTTTCACATCTTATTTCCAAAGCAATCCATTTTAAAGGCCATAAATATTGTTTATATGGTCTTTTATCAGTGATAAACCTTTGAACACCTTCCGTAGGCACAAATCTTTTTCCTCGCGATGACCCTTTCTACCCAAGTCAAGTTCAACCCAAAGAAACTCTTTCCCCGTTGTGTTATTGATCCGTTGAGACCAGGAGAGAAAAAGAAATGATAACCAAGGTGACAGGCGGAATCCATTGATAAATCAGAAAGCAGCTCCGAGCGAGATGGATTTCCCTCTAGATATACTCTCCAAAAAGCTTTTTCGGTCAACCCTTTTTTTCTCTGTTTAATTGTAACCTCTGCACAGTAAATCAGTTGGAATGTACAATGAGGCCGCACTGCAGGAGCCTTGGTATATTTATTGCCTGTCACTTTATTTTTCGCACGTTGTAGAAAGTGCGTTTAGCTTTGTTGTGCAGGCGCCTGAAAAGCTAATTTTTTTTTTAAAAAAAAAATCCAGATAGTTTCAATCACATTGATGGTATTAGGATTGTTCTGCAATGCTTTACGCTTCGGGTTTTGTTGTTATGGAAGAAATTTGTTCTTTTTTTTTGTATAAATGAATCATACATTTTTTTTTGAAAAATTTAAAATTCTTGCTCCATATTAGAATCCAGTAAAGGTCGAATTAAAAAAAATATCTCTCTATAATTTATGTTATTTTTAATGTGTACAAAAAATTGTTCCATGCAAAGTTTTGCAAAGATTTACTTTTTTAAAAAATGATTATTATTTAAATCTTCCATACAAAGGTTTGTCGGTATATTTTTTATAGCCTAATATCAAAATAATTTATTTGCTTCTAAACACTATAGCAGAATGAAAAATTATACTAGTTACTGAATCATTTAATTATAATTGAGTCGTTGGGATATATATTGAATGATTCGTAACAAAATTAATACTTTCTGAAGAACATAGATTTATAAATTTTTTACCCAATATTATAGATTTATAGATATTATTTATCAACATTGTAGTTTTTTTAAAAAAAATATAGTGTTTAAAAATCAGATAAAAAATTGAGTGCCAGATGTTATTTTAATGATGTCAGATTAAATGTTTCAGAATGTTGGTATGATTCTTTATCTATATGTTGTTTATTGCCTCTTTAATTACTTTAGTTATTTATTATTTATGCGACAAATCTTTATTACATTTTCTTTAATCAAATACCTAAATCTAATCCTCCCCCCCTTGATTTTCGGTATTTAATTGAAATTCATCTAGAATTAAAATATTATAGTTAAATATTTTATTACTTTTTGGATTTTTTAAATAACCCTGTTATGAAAATTTTAGATTACTTTCCTTTGTGAAATACATGTAACGTATATATGGTGAAAACAACTACAGAACCTGTAATTTTTCTTATACTTATATTGATTAATTTATATTTAATTCTGAAACGTAATGAAATATTAAAAATTCTCTACTCAGCCTATTTTTACTTAATGGCCTTTTAACTAAGGATATTTTCCCCTCAACTCTTGTGGGAACTATTTAGCAAACATAGTTTTAAATAGTTTATCTGCAAAATATAGTTTTGTGTTAGTATTATAGTTTTAAATGTGTTACCTCATTATTTTTTTTTCTATCCAATTTCCATGATCATTAAACACTGTTTATGTTTTTATTCGAAACTTCTAATAAATGTAAACACTTTTTTTTTTTTTTTAAATCTCTTCTTCATAGGAAAATTTCTTTAAAAATATCAAAATGTTCGATTTCTATTTTTAACACAGTCATCATTTAATTAAGGTTTTTTTCATTGTCACTTCCACTAGAATTTCTAAATCGGCACGTTCGGGAATCGTGACCGATCCTTATTTGTTCCCATCTCAATTACGTCATGCAGACGAAAGTTGGTATGAATGAAAATTTCCAAATGTTCCACATCAGATGGACTTCTCAGCAATTTATACCCTGCAGCCCTTGCAATTGACCTCTATTCCTTAAAAACGACTCGTTTTTGCCCAGGTCGTCGATCTTAACGTGTCCCCCAGCTTTAGAATCGATCGAACATCCACAAATCCACAGTCGTAATGGTTTTTACTGTCGGCATTTGTTCAACTGCTCGGGAAATCCATGTTTAACTGTTGTTATTTCGCCTTAATAAGTAGGTTTCGTTTTTTCGGGTATTTTAGGGACAAGTGTCATTAGTTTCTCTATCATTTTAGCTTTCCATCAATTACGGTTTTCAATTTTTTTTTTTTTTTTGGTGGATTCTGAAGAATTGTCCGTGGGTAACGTCGACCATTTTCGTATTCTACTTCCTTTTCAATCTTTTTTTTTTTTTTTTTTTTTTTGAGTGGAAAGAATGTTTCTAGAAATTGAAAAATATCATTGTGTGTTGGTTTGATGTAACTCGGACCTCCTGGAATTTATGTATTTCTTTCTTTTTTTGGAGATGGCACTTGTTTTTAGATTACTATTGAGGTTCCCCCCCCAAAAAAAATCGATCACGTTTTGTGAAGAACACATTTTCAAATATGTATACTCATTTCAGTGGAAATAAACTGAAGTAAATAAATAATTAAAACCCGAACAAGAGTTTTTAAAAAAAGAATTTTAAATATTGAAAAATCTTAAATATAGAATTATTAGCTACTATTTAATAATATTTTCGCCTAATATCAGCGAGCTTGACTCAAATTTGGAACACATTTTTAGGTATAAAAATGGCCTAGAATAATAATATAAGTTGGTGCAGTTATAGCACACATATCCATTTTTTATGTGGGGGGGGGCCTCAAAATGCACCCGTATTAAAAATGGATTATGGTTGTAATATCGTTCATTTGTCTTTTCTTTTCCCAAGAATTGCATGAGTATGGTGCTTTTTGCATCCCGAAATATCGCTTAATTTTTCAGGAGCAGATCCATTAAATTGATTGCTTTTTTCCGGTATATAATGATGAATCCAGGTATCATCGACGGTGTCAACTAGACGTGGCATCTGTCAAAATTAACCTATGAATCAGTGTCAGATTTGTTTTGGCGCTCTTAAACAGATGACAGCTTATAATGGTTTCACCAACTTGCCTTAGCAACACCATCTATCGTAAAGACAAGTACTTATAGAATTACATTCGTACATCTTTAAAGTTTAGAAAACTCCCTCTTAATTGATTAACTGGTTAAGTAGAAAGTTCATTAGGCAAGGCTGCGGACTCGCGGGTGCGTTGTGTTCGTCGAGTGGTGGATTGTATCCCTGATGCCACGAAAGACCCGCCGTGTAGCGCGGCTGTTGCACGTTAAATCTGGTCGAGGTCCCAAGTTCTCCCGTTGGCGTGGTGTGGAAGTTTGGAAAAAAGGTGTCAGCTGAGGTTGTAAGGGTGCTTGGTCGGAAGGGAAACTCGAAATTTCTAAAACACTTATTTTATTTACTGCTCAGCTAGAAGTCTATCCTATATATCCTCTCCTTTCTTCTCTTGAAAGCTTATACTATATATCAGTCTTAATTTGCATGATCACGTTCTCTTCTTCGGAGGAAGCTTTCTAATAAAAATAATTTCTAAGGCTCGAAAATTCCCCTAGAGGACTGTTAGTGACAAGATCGCGGATAGACCCGTCACAAGGTGTCGTTTTCTTTAATTAACTCCAGGTTCGAAGGTAGGTAATCAGGAAAGTTCTGATTGCCTTTGTGTTGCTTCTCAGTGCGACGTTAATGAACAATCGCAATCACGCTACACTGAAACAAATAATGAACAGTTCGCATGTCTTAAAACAACAAAATGTTTTCCATTGGTTAGTCATCATTCCGATGCATAAAATGCTGAAAATCTAAACCATTTCTTTTTTCCAGAAACTTCGAACGTGGGAATGAGTTCGCGCGCACTAGTGACTCGTATGGAAAAATGATGCATGAAAATAAAACATATGCTTTATCTTCTTCCTATTAGCATTGAAGAGTGTTATTAATATTTTTGCAGTCATATTTAAAAATCTGTTTATTATTTTGTAATCACCCTGTATTTAAATGGCACTCGTACTTCATTATGAAAACGGCGATCTCGTTATGGTACATAAAAAGAAACAAAATTAAAATGCAAAAATAAAAGAAATTAATGATAAACGAATTCTCATTGCAAAGTATTATAGTCGTACGCTTATACGCAAAGTATAATCACACGCTTGCATAATTAAGAATATGATTTATCTCTACGTAGTAAGCGTAAAGCGAACGCAATTATCCCTTTCAATGTTAAAACAATTTAAGATAACTAGTTCTCTCTTATTCATTTATCTAACGTAATTAAATTCTACGCAGGAAATTTGTTGATAGATTTATGTTCTTGGAAGTATTAAAATAACATTTTAAATTCTTTCAAAAGATTATGATACTTTATAAGACACACGATATCTTTAATACTTTGCTTTGGTTTCTATTGAAAAATATTTTTCAATGTTTTTTAATTTGTGACCTTTATATAAATTAATTTCAACTTCGTATCCATGGCAAATAATTGTTATTGTGACACAGCTGTTTTCGGAGATTTTTTTGAAAATTTATGTATGTGATGAACTCATTTTATCACCTTTTTAACTTTTTCATCTTAACTTACTTTCTCTTTTTAACTTAATGTAAATTTAACACCCTACCAATTTGTCCCAACCAATCAGCTCCCCAATCATTACTATAGCTTTTGTGTAGAATATTCAAATCATAAATCACGTCATGTCAATCAATATAAAAACTCTGTTTTAGATTGCCACTTGCTCTTTCGGCTCTCTCTTCTGCTCTGAAAACTTGACAATATTCCTATCGTTGTCAATATGACGTAAAGTTCTTTTGATCGTAAACATTATTATAATAGATCTATAAGTTTCGACACTCTTTTTTTTCTGACCCAAATTAATTCTTGATGATGCGAATGTTTAGTTTTGGTTATTTAATTCGGGAACTCCCGCGTATCCCCGCATAAACTGTACTTTTTGGTCAAGCATGTATGCCGAATGCTTAAATGCTATATTAAGCATCGAACACGATATTGCAAAAAATTGTAATTTTTCTGAAGTAATTATTGTATTAGCAAAAGCAAAATCCGGCATTAAATAAACACACATTAGCAGTTCATGTTCGAGTTTGTAATAATTTTTCTTTCTCTCCCAGGACTCTTTATAGAGAAGACCGACTCTGCTTGTTTCTAAAACTAAAAATAACTGGGCAAGTTTCAATTCCGCCTAACTTCGACATTTGGAATAGTGCGATGGCTATTGTAATACATTTTAAAAGCTCTTCGGCCTTAAATTCTTTGTATGACGGGACGTGGGAGTTTGGAAAGTTCATATGTCATCCTCTGTTACTTGATTATAGTTCCGTTTTACGAAACCTACATCAAATGACCATTAAGTAACTGTACCGATTAAATAAAATCGAAATGTAATTTAGTGCATAAATCGTCGGCAGAATCATATGGGACTGGTTTTTATTAAAATGCCTGAAACTTCAGATCTAACTTGCCTATTGTGTTCGAAATTATCTCGTGGAATGTTCGTTTGAATTCTGCACTATTCCATGCCTTTACGCTACTTACCCGTAGGAAATGGATAAAAATTGCAATTTACTGAGGGAAGTAATAAAAAAGGATGTACTTATTAACCGTCAAAAATGCGTTGCCGGTCAATTCGATCAATTCTTTTTACCCTCCTCTAACGAAGCCAACCATTTTTATGCATGGCTACCTTGACGTTCATTTATCACGGTTTTTCCGGAAGTTGAACCCTTCACTCATGGGAATGTGTTTTGATGGTTACTATATCCAGATTGTGTTCGAAATTCAATCATGGTAATGAACTGGCCGTGTTAAACTATCGGATCACTTGCTTGTTCACAGGTCAAGAAAGAAACCCGATTCTTCTTTGGCGAGGTGTGGCGACAATTAAGGCGAAATTAATCCATCGAAACGTTTGATAATCATGCTTGATTTCAGTCGGTCGTGATGGATGGTTTATGCCTCTTTTTGTTGTATTTGTTCTTATTTTCGTCCAAAGTAATATTCCATTTTCGAATGCGGAATATTTTGAATGGGGAATCGTTACTTAGAAGAACAAACCGAAGTGCAACGGAGTGATGGAAGGTCATGGTCAACTTGTGTGTTCCATGGAACTTGACCGTGCTTTTTAATAGAAGGGCGTTTTGGAATCTTTCTCTTCATTTTTTTGACCCTGCAGCCATGGATGCAAGTCCAGCTGCTTCGATGTGATTCCACCTTCTTTATAAAGTCGATTAAATGTTCTTTTTTTTACCTCATTGTGATGAGTTTGCTACTCGATTAAAAGCTGTAGTATCTCGCTTGATTAATTTTTTTCTTCCAGTTACGGGATCTATCAGTGTTTTTCGAATGTTGTTTATTGTTGATAACGCGGTGGGGGAATTCCCCGCCTTTGTTTACTTTTTAAATATGAAATTGGTTTTTTTATATTATGTTTAAGATTTTAATCCTTGCATTTTACATTTTTATATCATTATATTTTATCATATTTTAACCAAATGTCTGTGGCCGCGGTAGCTTAGTTAGTAATCATGGTTGCGGACTCACAGCCGGCGTTGCTTTCGTCGAGTCATTGGTTCGAGTCCTGATGCTACTCAAGACCCGCTGTATAACGGGGCTGATGCATGTTAAATCTGATCGAAGTCCCAAGTCCTCCTATTGGCATGGTGTGGAAATTTGGAAAGGGCACCTCAGGGAAGAATTGAGTTGGCACTCCGATACCTTGAGCTGGCTTCTCCTCGTAATTTTGACCGAGATTCAAAATTACGAAGTCTTTCACCAACAGCGCCCGTGTTGTTACTCAGAGTGTGCAACGTTAATAAGCTTCTACACAAACACTTAAATAAACGTTTAGCGCTGCCTAGCCAAATTTGGATCTTTCGCCATAAATTCATGTCTCATTTTTACTATTATTGATTGCAAAACAATAAAGTGTGCGTGTTAAGTTTTATTTTTCAATTTTTGTTTTTCTTAATTATTTAAATTTTCAAAAAATATTTTGATCTTGGATTCCTCTTGATACACACACATCTAAATAGGCTGTGAGTTGGGAGAATAAACGAGTTTATAAGCTGTTTTTTTCTACTTTTATTCTTAACAACACTATAATAAAGGATAAGATCTTCATCGATTAATTGTCACTCCGTTTATATTCATATATTAATGCTATTCTAATGTTATCATATAGTGCTTATTTTCTTTTTAGGTAAATGTTATTAATAAGATAAAACTACGTGATGAGAAAATTACTTAACTGAAGGTGAAAAAATATTTGTAATACTTTTTTCATTAACTTATACTGGAAAAGTACGAATAAATAAATTTTTTATTTTAGATTACTATCGCGAAAAATCAACAGAAACTGTGGAATAACTTTTGTTTCAGTTTTCTAGTGTTTATTTGTTAATAAAAAATCATTGATCTGTTATTGGTGTATTATAAGAGCTGTTTACTGATTTGACTAAACTTTCACTTACTGTTCACTTAATAAATTTAGTCGCTTTCGGTTATTATTTTACAGTCATTCATAACTTGAAAAAAAAAAAAATGATTGTTAAAACTATTGTAATTTAAATAATTAAAAATGAATTGCAAAAGTAATTTGTCAGCTTAGACTACAATTATAAATTAAATTTACGATGTTAAGTGAAAATTTAGGAGTGAAATATTTATCGCAAAGAAAAAAAAAATCTTACTGGATGATTAAACTACAATATTCACATTTTTTTTAATTCTTTCAGCAAAGGCAACTAAACCTTAGTACTAAATTAGAAATCTTCTTTTAAATTCAAATTAATTTTATCTTTTTTAACCTAATCTAAATTAGAAGTTTGATTCGTCACAATATTTTGTTATTGTGATTACGCCTTTGTTATTCGTATATTGCGAGCAATTGGTGGCTTAGTAAACTTAGAACTTAACAAGTGTTTGTCTACTTACGTTGACCATTTTCGAATTAAAATTTTCCTGGTCCCTTTAAGTGTGGTGTGTGTGGGGGGACTTCACACACACAAATATTCTGTGGAAAGTCAACGAAACTTTAGTTGGACTTCTTATCACCAGTAAAATGGCATAGGGTGCAACATTGTCTAAATGGAAAATGCAATGAAACAACTTTAAGCACACTTCTGATGTTCACGTCTTTATCTTCTGTAAATCTTATGCACACTCGATTTGTTCAATATAAATATTATTTTCTTCAAGTATGCTTCATTTCATTTTTACCCATTCTACTGTTAATATGGATTTTCAATATCCTGGATCAGCTCTAGTCTTAGTTATTCCGATTTAACGAGGTTTTACTGTATTACTTCTTAGGTTGAATTTCTCTCACCATGTATTCTAAAGAAACTACCACTGTTAAATTCAAGCACTAATTGCCATTTTCTTTTTTTTTTACAAAAATCAATCCAAATTAAGAAAGAAATTAGCCATTGCATCTGGGCTATTGTGTAGTAACCACATACTTGTTGATTCTCAGATCCCGGACAATTAGTAACTTGGTATTTAGCACTCAACAGGTGTTTTCTGGCCGGAGAAGCGTAATTTTTTTTTCTTCCTTAACGAAATAACACGTTGCGCTAATCATAGTAACTAGTGAAACTGGTTTCCGCCTCTTTTCTCTTCGCCTTCTGGGGTCTCGAATCGATTCCGAGTCCGTCCAGATGTGTAGGACAGCGGCGAGTGAACTCGAGGCCGTACTTCCCGTTCCCCTGGACTTGTTCTCTTACTTTCTGGTCTACCCCCTTGACCTCGAGAATCACCCATCTACATCCCCTTTTCACCATGTTCTGGAAGTGTTTGCCTCTCGTGACCGGGTCGTAGCGGCGGTCGGCAGAATGACGAAGATAATTTCGATTGGGAAATATTTCTTTTCTTTTTTTTGGAATTTTTTTGTTCGATTCGTCTTGTTAGAACACCTTGGGGGTAGAAATCGAGACACTATGAAACATGTTTAATTTCTTTTTCCCATTTGCTGTAGGACATAGATTAATTGAGATAATGGGCTCTGATAGAGAAGTAAGGTATCTGGTAATGGGATGAACCTTATAGTTTCAGTAGCGAGCATAAGAAAAACTTGATTTTATAGGTAACTCCTTTTCGCAATCTCTGAGGTTGATTGAAAAATATTTACAACATTTTTTTACCAATTTATGTTGTGATCAATACTTTTCGGTGGTACTTCAGATACACTTGTTTAGAATTACACAGTACTACAAATACTTTCATGTATTATTTTTGCATGGCAAATTTTGTATTTAAATTTTTATTAACGAATTCCAGTATCTTTTTAAAGATCCGATGTGGAGCGGCAAATCTTTTGAGGCTCTTGTTGTGATGGTGTGGAAGCTTGAACGGTGTGGTGGCAGCTCAGGTATCTTTTCTCGTCACTAGACTGAGACTTACGAGGTCCCTCACAACAACCCTCGTGTTGCTTCTAAGTGCGACGTTAATAATCAATCTATTAATCCCTTTATAACGATTCTCCCTTCTAACACTGTGCATCCATTAATCCCTATGTAACGACTTTCCCTTCGGGCACTGTGCATTATTATGCTTAAGATTCCCACATACCAACAGTTTTGAACTCATGAATATAATATTATCGTATGCAATTTCTACTTTCTTCTTCAAACGGAGACTTAATTGTATTTATTTCAATGCAATTAAGAGAATTTCGGAAGAGCAAAGTGTAATAAAAATATTTTAAATTAATTAATTGCTCTATTTTGCGTTCCATTTATTACAGTGGTCTAATAAATTTGCGGAGGAATGTTGAAAAAGATAAATATTATGCTCACTATCTCAAATTAGTTGGTAGATGAAGCCTTAATTAGATCTATTGGGGGGAGGGAGAAATCGAAGAGAACCAATAAGTTTTATAACTCATTGGACGAAATTCATTCTTTCTAAGCAACCACGTGTGAATTATATACGCAAGATTATGTACTTTTGAATTCTGATATCGAATTAAATTTTACATTGTCCGATACCACCAACTTATTGATACGATTGAAATGAGCTCCTTTATTGGATGTATCTCAAATTCATTTCAAATAATGCAATTTCAATTAATTATCGTGTTTATTACTGACTTGGTCACGTATAATTTTCTGCTATTTTCACAAGTTTAAAATAGTTCGTATTTCTGGATTCAAAATCTTTTGGTGGAATTCAGAATCATAAAATTTCATAAAATTGAAAATTCTCTACCATATTTTATTCAGTTAGCGGAATTTAAATAACATGCTAGATTAGTTAATATTATATTAAAAAAACTTGTTTGAAAGTTTCATTTTCTTTTTATTAATATTAAAATATTGTTGTAATGTTCTGTTTATTTATAAAAAATTATTTCTGCGCGAGTAGAGTACGGGACTCTTTGAACATTTTTTTTTTACAAAATTAACTGTAACTTTCTTTGTATTTACATTAGAGAAATTAAATTAGTATTTTCAGGAATGTAGGTTACTTGGCTATAAAATAGGAAATTTCTTTTCTCCTAGATTTTAAAACAGAAGTGCAGAAGAGTCAACATGAAAGTAAATTGAAAAAGTAGTTCAAATGACACAATATAATAAAATGTGAGAGATTTGACCATACGCTAGAAAATGATCAAAATAAATAACATTCAAATTTTAAAATGTGTGATATTGGAAAAGAGTACCTTGTTTTAATTCAAAAATCAGCCGTGATGTTTTCTTCAAAATTCATTTTATTAAAGCTCATGATATCATGATATATTAGATCTATTGGGGGGAGGGAGAAATTTGTGTTTGTTTTTAGTGATTAATGAAACTTGTGCAAAATAAAAAAAATTCACTATTTGAATTATTGCATGGTTTTTTATTTTATTTGAATCAAGAAGGAGAAAGCCATAATAAAATTTATATATGGCAAAAATCTTAATTCCTTAAAATATTACAACGTTAAATTTTTATTTATATTTATTTGAAATATAATTTTTTATCTTCTTATTACTCTTTGTTATGTATAATTTGTTAGTTCTTATTTTTTAATATACTTATAAAACTAATACAAGGTTATTCAAAATGAATCACCCGATTTCAATATGCTACATTCTCATAAATGAACGACACAGAATGCTAAGTATTACATGAAGGCAAAGGAAAAATATGGAAGTTTTTTTTTTTTTTTTTTTTTTTTGCAAGTATTCGACACAACTTCTTTTTGTTACACGTATAATGTCAGTTTGATAGGCAAATTCCTGTCAAACACTTGTAAAATGACAGTGGTAATTGATAGTACAGCAGCAGAAATCCGTTATTTAAGTTTACATAAATTTGGGGATAATGTTGGCGCATACACTGTATCTCTTACAAACCCCAAAAGGAAGAAATCGCATGGATACATATCTGGTGACTCAGATGGCCAGCTGTGTAACATCAAATCATCTAATTCATTTCGACCGATGCAACTGCGAGGTAGCTCCACGAAAGCTTCTAAAACAGCTCTCTTGAGAAAAATTGAAGAACACACGAGGAACATCTATTTTTAACTATATAAGATTTCCACAGTTTTTCCTCTGTTTTCCCTTTTTACTAATTTTTTTGTTTCCCTTTTTTCTGTGTCGTTTGTTTTTGAAAAAATGGAATTTTGAAATGGGAATAGAATGAAATAAATATGATAATTTTGGAAGGAATAAATTGTTCTGAATCCATCAAGATAATACAAAATGCGTTTGTTGTTATGTTGCATAAGGATTTTATTCCAATGCAAATTATACATCTTATCATTCATCTTATAATTATTGATCATCTTATCATTCATTTCAAAGTTAATGTTTCATTATGTAGATTGATGTTATTATGAATCCTACGATAGATTGCAAAATAGCTATTTTTTTAAGGATGGATATTAATGATTGAATGCGTATAATTTGTGTGTCGTAAAATGAAAAATACTGCAAACATTTATGCGATTTTTTTTACAGTATAACATATGCAACTTTGATATTACTGACAAATCCCCCCCCCAAAAAAAAAAAAAAATTAATCAGAGTTAGGTTTAATGATACAAGTTTTGTAATACTAATAAATCCGAACAAAACAAAACTCCTGTGATTTTTTTTTTAAAAAAAAAAACACGTTTGTGTCATGCTACATTTTTTTTTATAATTGTGTTAAATTCATTTTTTCTCTTCTTTTCAGGTAAGAATTCTGTTTTGCATACTTTGAAATGAGCTACTCGGAGAGTTAAAATATGGTAATAATTTTGCTGAACTTTATCATATTACATGTACCTACATTTCAAATTTGTATAGATTAATAATATCAGCAGCATTTTCTATGAATGACGGAGACTCCTTTGTAAATAAATGTTGTTTTTACTTAGTACTTCGATCTAAAATTACTAATGTATTAACTTGGTTTTGTGGAAGTATATGCGTGGGAGAGAGAGATATTAACCCGCACGAGAGAAATCACTTCCCCTCTCCACCTTCTGTTTAACTTTCTCTTTTTACACATTCTATATTTACACCCAACCAAATTTATTAATCCACTTTCATGAGCTGTTTATCTGCAACTATCATCTTAGCATTCAAAATGGCGCTTTACGTACAGATAGGTATCCCGAGCCTCTAATTCATACAAACTAAGCAGAATTCCGGAGCTTCCCCGTTCTGGTGTATAAAATCTCTCTCTCTCATGCACGTTAAATCCATTGAGGTCCAAGGCCACCCATTGGTGTGGTGTGGAAGTTGGAGAGGAAGGTGCCATCTCAATGTCGTCCTCGTCACTTGATCGAAATTTAAAATTACGAGGTCCGTCGTCAACTGTCCTCGTGTTGCTTCTAAGTGCTACGTTAATAATCAGTCAATAGCTAAAACAAATAAAAGGTAAAAGTATCTAGGATAAAACCGTTATTGAAATTTTGTATTACGTACACATTAAAGATGTAAATTTTGCTTTATATTTTACAATTAAAATATACGAATTTGAAGATTTTGAAGTATATTTTCTAAAACCTTTAGCTCACGGAAGCATATTTTCTCAATTGAAATAAAATACCTTTTCCAAATGTAGTTTTTTTTCTCTTTTCTTTTCTTTTTTTTTTTTTTTTTTTTTTTTGGGGGGGGGGGGAGTATTAGATGCAATTTGGACATTTTGGCATACCAATCTCTAAAATAGTGCGAAGTTTTAAAATAATAATGTTTGAGGTGGTTCAAGTCTCTTTCGTATTCAAAAATCCTTGGTTTTTTTTTGCTCATTATGAAAATTAATTTTTAGATCTTTTACTTTAAGAATTTATCGCAAAATTTCAAGAACCTCGTCTTCATCATAATCAGTGTCATCTTCCTGTTTCAGTAGATTAATGTATAGTGTCATTATCAGTATCATTTTTTTCTTCTAAATAGATTAACTCATGGTATGTATCATTAATCTTTGTCATTACATTTTCTTTTTATGTTATATAATCTTGTTTAATCAAGATTTTATTGCATTTGAAATTTGAATTTAAAATAATTCTTATTTTTGAATAAGACTGCGGTAAACTTGAGAAGTTTGTTTTCTGCCCGGTTTGAGATAAAAAAAATGTAGTAATTTGAGGTTGTTATTTGGAGAACCCTGTTTTAAGATACTTATAATGTAATTTAAATGAAAATAATATTTTTTGTTTAAAATATAATGAATGAGGTAGTTTCATGACGAGCGTATTATTGTAATGATTTATTTACTTTTAAGTTGCACTATAACATTTTAATTAACTCTAAATATATTTTTTGCCTTAAAATGAAGAATGGATTCGGTCCAATTTTGAGAGTCGTAATAGATTTTAAATTTGATAATAACATGTTTGCAATTCATGAAAAAAACATGGTTTGAAAAATTGCTTTAAAAAGAAGATACATTTTAAAGAGGATAATTTCATAACAATTGTTTAAAATCTGAGTGATGTGCCTTATTTTATCTCTTGATTCAAATTACCTAGTTACAATTATTTAACTTTTGTGAGAGATATTTACAGGGATAATTGGAAGCAGTTTTTTTTACTAAAGTTTTTTTTACTAAAGTTTGACTTGTAGAACATGCTGGTGTGGTATGTGACATGTTAAAGAAGGCAATAATTCAATATTATTTATCTGACCTGGATGCGTAGTTTTATAAAGAGGTTTAGTTTTTAACATGTATATAAAAAAATGTATCTTTTAATGTTTAATAACTGTAGGATTCAAACTCGGAAATTAAAATTCGAAGTGTTTTTGGAGCTGTTGCAGTATACGCCATGATTGGCGTCGTTTTGAGTTTTTTTTTTTTTTTGGCGATGAGGTTTTTCAAGTCGAATTTTTGGCAAGCAATTGTCATGTTAGACTTAAGGCTCTCGTCTGCCGGTTATTTTGATTTCGCAAACGTTATATTAATCCTATGGTATTTCTACTACCGTTCTCAAATCTGTACTATTTTATCTATTTGAAAGGAAAAAAGAGCAGAGAAAATAATGAAGGCTTCTGTGGAGTAACATTTTCCCTTCGATTTTTGAAAGTGTTTTAGAATCTTTTTTGAAGGTCGGCTAACCCACAAACTACTAATTAAAATAGGGATAAAAATATTTTAAAAAATCGGAGGAAAAATGTAATTTTGCAGAAACCTTCATTATTTTTTGTTCTTTCGGATGCACTTTTTTTGCATTCAAAAAAATTAAATAATAGAGATGTGAGAATGGTTGTAGAAATTCCAAAGGATTAGCATTACGACCACAAAATGCGCACAGCTATTGGCGGAGAAAAAACGCACTTGGCAACCGGGTATACATTACATTTTAGCAGTGTTTTTTCCCCCAAAAAATTAAATTTTTGGGTATTTCAAATTAAATTTAATTTTGTAAATATCAAAATGAATTAGAAATGTAGAGAGAGGGAATCTAACAACTTTGAATCAATTGAGCACAATTTACAGCCATTTAAGTAAAAATGGTTACTGCACTTGAAGACGTTGAACTATCTAACATAAGTAAAAAAAAAAAAAAAAAAAAAAAAATGAATAGGTATATAAGATAAGACAGGACGGTAAGCTATTAAAATTTCATACACTCTCGCAAGATTAAAATGATGGAACACTAAGATTTCTTAATAATATTAAGTAGACTTATTAAGAATCACCGTGGAAGAAATTCGTCATATTTAAATTTTAATTGCTTTATTGAAAAAAAAAAAAAAAAGGGTAGCTTATTTATAAACTTTTATTGTGGGATTTGTCAGCTTTTGCTTAAAGGAAACTAATGAGAGTTGTATGCGTTAAGAATTCTTTGTAATTAATCGTGACTGGAATCAAATTTTCTTCCTGCTCTCTTTTTCTTCTTTTTGATACTTAGTTGCGTCTTCGGACTTCAGAAAACGAGTTTGCATGATAACGTCTGCGATTTATATAAGTGGTTTCTGCCGATGTTTTGCATGCTAAATGTTTCACAACAAAGAACACCCTTTATTCTACTCTGTACGTTTGCCTTTTAATTGAATACCTACTCGCTTCAGGCATCGTATTGTCGGTGCTTCGCTTCATGTCTTCGTGGACTGCTGTTGGATGTATCTTTTTTATGTGTTCAAATCTTGTTAATTAGTCTTTTTGGTTTTTGATCCAGAGATGGTTGATTTCATGGAAATATGGCGAATATTATTGTGAAATGTAAGGGCTATGACCCATGATTTTTAAAATTCGATTTTCTGAAAGGGGGGGAAACAAAACCGTTAAAGATCAGTTTTCCTGAATATACTTGAAAACATTCTATTTATTTCCAAAGATATGATTAAACTTCTCAAATTATGATTCTTCATTTCTTAAGGGGTATCTTAAAAACTATTTAAAGTAATACAGAGTCGGCTTTCTCTATAAAAAGCCTGGGTTCAAGAAATTATTTGGGTCCCTAAATTTTTGTGATGTAAAAAAAAAAAAGAAATACGAACACAAACATATATTACTAATGTATTTTCATTAATGCGTGATTTTGTTTTTGCTTCATCAATTATTTAAGAAAAATTGTAATTTCTTTTTCGATGCTTAATATGGAAAGTGCATTTAAGCATTCTACACACATGCTTGACTAAAAAGTTCAGTTTTGGTGAGGATACTCGCAAGTTCCCTGAATTAAAATAACAAAAACTAACCAACAGCATCATCAAGAATTAGTTTGAAGATTGTCGAAATTTATAGATATATTATAATGTTTACGATAAAATGAACTTTACGTCATACTGACAACGATTAGAATATTATCAAATTTTCATGTGCAAGAGTACATTAATTTAGTTCTTGGTCATGTTTCCCCCCCCCCTTAACCGCCGTTCTTCGGTGTGTAGGATCCGCACCCCTCCCCCCAGATGTGCGGCCCTGCGATAACCCTATGAGAATTGTGCATTAATATTATCACATTTTGCGAATTTGAATAAAATTGTTCTGATTCGTACATATTTTGGTATCGTACATATTTTAGGGATAGGTACGAATTGAAATATGAAAATTTTTAATGACAATTTTCAATAAGCCTTAAAAAATTGACAACTGTTTAAATGTTAATTATTTTAGTTTAGTAATATTTCTAATCATTTATATGCATTTTGAAACACAAAATTATATACTCTGAAGCAAAAACTTATTAGGATAGCGCGCGCATGTCTATATATATCATCAAATAATGTGAAAAAAAATAATTAATAAATTATTTAACAATATTTAATAAATTATTTAAAATTAGTTTATCAAAATACGTATTATAAATTGTCGAATTCAGAAAGAGAGAATTTTTTTTCAATTATTGTGAAGTTTTAATTATTACTAAAATAATCGTGATAGAAACTTAATTTTTATTTATTATTCTCAAGATTGTTCGGCATAGTTACCCACCGGAGTTAAACATTTCTCCTAGCATTTCTTGACCTTTGGCACGCCGTCTTATTATGAAAAGCAGATTGAATTCTATCTTCTTCATACTGCAAGTTACTTCAATCTATAGCTTCCTGAAACCAAACAAATCAACATTAATAGCTGTAATTTACAATAACAACAGAATAAGTTTTTCTAGATATCTAGTTTATTTTTTTTATAACAATTAAAACTTTACGATTTTCCTCGTATTATCATTCATTTCCCGGGGGAAAAAAATGAAAATTAACATTGCTTGTTCAAAAATTATTTCTGTAGCAAAATCCTTAACATCTTTTAATAATAATTTTCATGGAAAATTGATGATATATTTAAAATATCAAATCAAGTCTGAATAAATCCTTTTAGTGTTTTTATATAATTTCAACATTTTTTAAAGGAAGTTTAATGTATTATATAAATCCGATCGCGGTTTCCATACGCATTAGCAATCAATGATTCCAAATGTAGAGAGGAAAATAGGGAACAAAAATTAAATATTAAAAAGGTTTTTTTTTTCTTAATTTATATTTTTCATGTCGCTTGCTTAATAATAATAATAAGAGTTTTTGTTTTTGTGCAAGAGAGTAGTTAAAAAGTACCTGTTTTTGACTATAGGTAGCGTTGCTAAGGAAAGTTGGCGTTACCATTGTGTCCTTCCATCTGTTAAATGGTTTCGAATAAAAAATTTGACTCCAATTTATAGGTTAGTTTTGATTTTGAGGTAGCCATTTGCTGGCAAATCAAAATTTGATTACTGCCGCGTCGAGACCTGGGTTCATTATTATACACCCGAAACCAAGCAGGGATCAAAATAATGGGTTGTTTTCGATGAATCTGCATCAAAGAAGGCGAAGATGATCGGAAGAGTTATGGCTACGATATTTTGGGATGCGAAGAACCTCATACTCATGGACTTCATACAAATGATCATTGAACAATACTTCAGTGAATTATCTCATTCCTATCACTCCATTTCCCATTCCTAATAGAACTTTTTGGATCCTCCTTGTGTTTTACTGCATTTTCACTCTAAAGATATCCGTACAAATTTATTTCAAAACTATATTTTAACATTTCAAGTTAGCGCATGCGCACATGCAGCGAAGGTCACCAAATTCGTGGTCAGACTGTATTTATTTGATTGTAAATGAAATTGGGTATGATGAAATATATTAAATTATTGTGGATTTCAGAAAATTCCATTCTTTTGGAAACTTTTATTACTTCCGTGATCTCTCACTCTAATGCGTTCGAGGTTAAAGTTTAATGCTTTTGGAGGATAACATGTTTCCTTCGATACAGGGTCGTAGCGAATGTTTTAAATACGAAGTATATTGTTAGAAATTTCACGCATATTTGTATTTAAAGCGTCTTATTTCTCTCAATTCAATGTCATTTATATAATGACTGTGCATTTTTTAGATTTATTCAAAACTGTAGATATTAATGATTAATTTGTTCTTTCTAATTTCTTAATCATTGATTTTTTAGTATCTCATCTCTGTTATAATCTTGATTAAAGTTTAATGATGAAATTATATTTTCTTTAAAATATATTTAAAGGGAATTATGTAAATCTTATCCAGGTAATTAATTATCGTTATTATTTAGTTACAACTCTTTTTTTTTTACTGTTCGTTTTATAATTTTTTTAGGAATTGAAACAATTTTTAGTCATATTTAATATTTGTCGCCGTGTCTGTTATTCTTATATGCATAAGAATTTTAGATTTGAAGTATTAAAAGACTAGTGTGTTTTTCGAAGCTTAATATTGCCAACATTTACATCAACTACTGAGTTATTGTAGAATATGTTATGTATGCTTTTGGCTTTTATGTGTCGTACTTTATTGGTGGCGCATAATACATATAATTGGTTATGTAATAGATGTAATAAAATTACATCTATTACATAATCAATTTTTTAGAGGAAAGAGGGTTTTTTTTTGTTTGTTTTTTGTGTGTAACATGTATGCTTTGATTTGTCAGATTTTTTAATTGCATGTGCACTGATCTTGCACAGAACCTTCCTTTGCAACCGGCCAATTACTTTCACGTCATTGGTTGCGCATTAAACAACCTACACTTAAAACTTTTCTATATAGCATAAGTGCAAATCGTAGGTTTTATTATAAATGAAAAAGATATTACGCTTTTAATGTAAATAAACTGAAGGTCATATGAATTAATTAATGGTCTGTACAATGAATCGATTTAATTTGAAGGTCACCTTCCTCCAGCTAAAATTATTTCATTCTGTATGGGACAGTGTTTCACTTCCGACATAATATATCCTGTGTTTAAATGTAAAACGGGTTTTTATATTTTAATTTCCAAACATGAGATCTTTCAAAGACCGCAATTAGGCGTTGTCAAATTTGCATCACTATGAGATTAAGTAAATGAAAGTGATACAAGGATTAATATTTTACGTCTAAGGTTACTATTAAATGTGGATATTTTTAAAAAAAAAAAAAAAAAAACCATTGTAAACGTATATCTATTTTATTTGATTTACGAAAGAAAACTTCTGGACATGTATTACGCAACTGAGAATTTTATCTTGTTCTATACCTTTTTAAACTCAAAAATAATTTAAAACAATATATTTTTGACAATTTTTTTTTTTAATTTAGAACGTACCCGACCATTTCATAAATCTAATGCTATTTTCAGGTTTTAAAAATCGAATTCAAACCAGTATTAAAACTATTGTCATAGTTTTCTTCTCAAATGAAAGAAAATATTTTAAATTAAAAAAAAAAAAAAAAAAAAAAGACTTCAAATGTTTGAAAAACCACATAACAAAATATACTTCCTTGTAATAGTTTTAAAAATTAGTTTAGTTCGACTTTTAGCTGTTTTTTTTAAAATCATCTTAACATATAAATTGGAGTATATTATTCGACGGGTAAAAAAATGCTTAAATTTTTCTATGTGAGCTATATTTCAATCCATTCGAAGCCTTAAAGTAATTGAGATGCCTTTAACAAAGAAAAATGAGTCTATTTTATGCATAGTGTGTGTGTTTAAATATTAACCCTTGTGTTGGCTTCTAGTGTGTAGTTAATAAAACCAATCAATCAATCATAGTTAATCGACCTGAAATTAAAAGTAGTTGAAATCATATTTTAACATTGGGATATATGTATATTTATGTATCTGTTTCTGTAAAGATCACATTCATACCGATAAATAATTACTTATTTATCGATACTAGCATTTCTATTTGTAAGTTGTATACTTACCTTTTGGTAAATGTTGCATGAAATCTGTTGCATCGATATCTTTAAAAATATTCAAAATACTTATAATTGTGAAATTTTATGCACTGAACATAATTATAATAATAATAAAAAAAAAAACTAAATTTAATAAAATCTGAACTTTTTAAAATTTTATAATTTTAATTTCCCGTAATTTTTATACAAATATTGTGCAATACTTAAAATATGTGTGTAATTAAAACACACATTTTTGAAAAACAAAATTATTTTCACTTTATAGGAAATAGTCTCATTTCAAATGTGGAAGAGTCGATTTTCAGGAATGTTCACCACTATCCGGGAAAAATATTTTTTTTTTTTTGAGAAAAATACAAATACAGATATTTTTCTCTATGGTTTGAATATTTATTATCTATGGTGTGTCATTTTAAAATTCCATTTTAGGATGTTCTGTTTTTCAAATTCTCATAAAATATACATCTGATTCAGTGAAGTGCTCTCCAAAATTTTTTTAACAGTAATGCAGGAAATTGCGAATTCTGAAGCATATTAATGTCTCAGTACCTGAAAAGACCTTTTTATTTTTAAAATTTTTACTAGGTAAACTCAATACATTAAATAATATTTCATGGGGTTGAAATTTCTGCAAACATATCTCTTGTTAAAGAATTTTAGTTTTTATTAGGAATAGCACATCTAGATTTCTTTTTTAAATTAATGTACTATTCATATATATTTTATTTTTTAAATTTTTCAGTCCTTCACTTGTATAAATAACACTCTCAACACAGCTAAGTTTAAATCTTTATGGAATTATTACTTAAGGGATCTCTATTATCGCCTGAATTAAAAAAAATTCTATCCTCTTAACGATGAAATGATTTCTACATTCAGTTAACGTTAAGTTTTCTGCAAAATATTGCAAATATTTATTTATTATGTATTTGTTAGGAATAATTTAAGTATGAATATTTTACATGTTTTTAAACAAAGTTTTGTTTATAACATATGCGAATATGTATTAAATAGGCTAGTTTCAAATGAAAAATCTTATTTATAAGATTTTCAGAAGTAGAACAGCAAATACTTTGTTCAAATCTTGAATATCGAATTTTTAATTCCAGGAATATTATATGCGTCCATACACTATTCGAATTTTCAATTGTGGCTGCGGTAGCTTAGTGGTCATAGTCGCGGATTCGCGGCCGGCTTTGTTTTCGTCGAGTTGTGGGTTCCAGCCATGATAGCACTAAAGACTCGCCGCGCCGTATAGCGGAGCTGATGCACATTAAATCTGGTCGAGGTCCCAAGAACCCCTGTTGGCGTGGCGTTGTTTTTCAATTATTTGAAGTTACCATATTTCGTAATTTAAAAGTTCTCTGTTTCCTATATATGAAAGGTTCTGACTTTAAAGATTCTTTTATCTGACAGAAGTAACTGTGACAAATATTAAAAAAGCTCCTTATTTCATTAGCTGAATCAGCTCTTAATATTAGAAACGGTCACTATAACATGTAAATGTAATATAATTTTCATCAATTTCGACAAAACGTGAAATTTATGAAATGCTGTTATAGGACTTTTAATATTCTTTATCTTTTAAATTAAAATATGTGTGCTCCTTGAAAAAATTTAACTGTTTAGAGTTTAATAAATAGCACATGATTCATCGGAAAGGATAACGGGATACATTATGTATGTGTTACTGAAAATAAAAATAATTATAGAACCGTAATATGAATATGTTATTCAAATATTAATTAGATTGTTCTGCGATGTTGATATAACTGCAGACACTTTTGGATATGATCGAATGTTTCAATCGGTCGTAGTAGCTGTGCCATCATGTTCGTCAGCTCATTTAAGTCAAGTCGCTGCCTCGAGTCCTAACTTTTACGGGATAACGGATTTCCTGCGTGCTCAAAGTTACGAAGATCTTCACCACAGCTCTCACATTATTCTAAAGTGCAACTTTTAATAAAATTTGTTTCCATTCAACCAATGTTATTTTCATTCAAAAGATTAAAAACATCAGTTTCTTAAGTATTTTTGTTATATTTATGGAAATGACGATCGACTACATCACTAAAGCATCTCAATTTTATCTTACCTCCCCCCCCCCATCAAATAGCCACTGTAGCCGGGTGGTTATGGAACTTTTAATATTCTTAAGGCCTGCGTTGTTTCCGCCGAGTCGTAGACTCGAGTCCCAATTCTCTTTAAGACCCATCGTGTAGCTTGTCTGATGCTTGTTAATTATGCCCGGGTTCAAAGTCCTCACTTTGATGTTGTTGTGGAAGTTGGAAGAGTGGGAAGCGAGCTCAGATGTCGCCTTTGACCGTGGTTCAAAATTACGAAGTCCGTTGTCTGTAAACCTCGTATTTCAGGCCACGCTAATAAATTATCAATGCCCCACCAAATATGTCAGGGCTTTCACTATCCGCTTTGGAATTCATTGCGATAGGTAATGCAATGAACATAAAATTCGAGGAGGTATTCACATTTTGAATATAGTTGTTCTAAAATCTGTGTTATAAATAATAAATCAATATTCAAATACAAATTCAATAACAATTTTATTGAATACAAGTTAAATACAAGTTTATTCAATATTTAAATACTAGTTTTTATGTATATATTTGTATAGTGATCTCAAGCGCTGATACATCTATTATTATCTCTCCACTGTGCCAGAAACATTGATAAAAACAAGAAAATAGCTCCCAGTTAATAAAATTGCGTCAATAAACGCCAACATTGCAAGACTCATTTCCTACATAACCACTGCTTGTAAATAGCCCGTGATTATCGTGTTATCTCCGGAACAAAACTGAAACATTCTTTGCCTTTTCTCCATTTATCGTATCCGACCGCATTTTGTGAAATTATACACATCGTTTAAAAGCCCGGTAAGTGGCTTTTGTAAACACGGTCTTTATCAGGTATCTTGCAGCCGAATGGTGTGGAGATTAGTTAAATATGCAAGGGAAGATCTTTTATGATGCTGTGTGAACTTCGCTCTAGGATTCGCTTTTACTGTTGTCCATTAAGAACCGTACATTGTTGAAAAGATTTATCGGATTTTTATTGAAATGTGCTTGTCAGCAGTTATGGTACTCGGACATCATTGGTTGCGTATCCTTTCATGTTGTTTCGGTGCGAATTTAATAACCTCGAAGGTCGTTGATCCAAACAGCTATTTCGCTGCAATTTCGGATTCTCTATTTTTGTTACCTTCAATTTATTTCCTAATCCTTTTTAAGTCCAGGTAATCCCCAGGTGAATGATGCCAGTTTCTATTATGTATAAATTATGTAAGACAAGTGTTCGTGAGATTTGCTGGTTAGATAATGAGGATTATGGGTATAAATTTGATGTGGACCAGTGACAACGATAATGTTTCCTTAGTTAGTATTTGTTTAAACTAAATTTAATTTTGACAGTGAATATATTTGTCTATTTGAATGCGTCTTTGATATTTCCCGTTCGATTCTCTATTTTTCACATTCGATAACGTTTTAATATATGCAGACATTTGGCTGGGATATTTTGTATATATATATATATATATATATATATATTCCGATCATGAGTGCTGCCTCTGATAACAACTGATGAGTTCAAAATATGAAACGGGAAGGAGGAAAATGGAAGGGTAGTAAAAAGGGCCGAATTATTTTCAGATGATTTTTTTCCTTTAGGAAAAATAGGATCTGAAAAGAAAACCATTTGGTGATATAATTTTGCACATGCAAATCAAACGATATTAAAAAGCGGTCGTTGATGCCGAGTAGTCTTTCAAGTCGTGGGCTCGAGTTTTGATTCACACGAGACCCTTTATGTATTATGATTAATGCACTTCAAATCTGTCGGGAGAACGTGGAACTTTGGAGAGTGGGCTGTCAGCTCAGGTGTCGTCTTCGTCACTTCACTGTGGCTCAGAACTACATCGATATTGATTGTTTAATTAACGTCAGGATCATTGACGACGGACCTCGTAATTTTTGGCTGCTGCGGCAAAGTATGTCGCTAATAACCCTCGTATTGCTTCTAAGTATGACGTTAATAAACTATCGATTTGATAAAATAATATTAAAAATAATAAAATTTAAAATGGTTGAAATAAGAATTAAATTCTTGATATTGTTGGGCAAATAGCATCAAAACAAGTACAGTTATCTTTTTATTTACGTTCATTACTGATAGATTTACTTTGATTCAGTTTAAAATGCTTGAGCTGTCACAAATCAGACGTCACAATTATGTTTCGAAAACACAAATTTGAGAATTCCTGAATTTGTATTTTTAATAATTTTTTTAATTCTTACCTCAATTATTTCGTAATCGCTTATCTGCTGTTGCGTTGTGAACATTTAAAACGCAGTAAAATAATTTGTGAAGTCAATAAAATAGTGGTATCAACAAGGAATACGTTTTCATTTAATTCACAGATTTCATTTACGCGGTTTCGGTTTGCGCTCGGTTTTCATGGAACCTATAATCCACTTGAAATGGGATGATTATTGTACGGTGAATTTATGAGGCAGCTTTAACGCCGATCTCAAACAAAGTTTTTGAAATCACACTTGTGATTTGATTATTTTAAACCTTTTATTCAATGCAACTATTCCTACCTTATTTCATTTATATTCCCTTCCTTCTTTTAATTATTATACCACATCCTTTTTTTTTTTTTAGATATTTCAAGGGGTAAACTGATATATGCTCACTTCAGTGATAATCGCCGCATTCAGCATGACACATGTACCGTAAATCTGAATGAAATTTTACTCTTTCAACTGAGCCGAAAATTAATGATTCATTCGTAATTGCTTTAAGACTTTTATTTTATTAAAAGTAGTCGCTGCAGCCGAGGGATTAAGGTGGGGAGTTTGTGGCTGGCGTTTGTTTCAGTCGAGTGATGGGTTCGAGTCTTGATTTCGCTAAAATCCCTCCGTATATAGTGGGGATGACGCATATTAAATATGTCGAGGCTTCAGATCTTCAACGAGGGCATGGTCTGGAACTTAGGAGAAAGAGGTTCCTGCTTAGACGTCATTCTCGTCACTGTACCATAGTTCAGAAATACAAGGTCCTTCACTAATAATCGACGTGTAGCTTCAAATTGCATCGTTGATAAAGCAATCAAATCAAATCCTTCAAAGTAAAATAATTAAACGTCAATATTTTATAAATTTACTTTTTATTTAAAATATTATTGTCGATTTTTTTAAATTTAGATGAAGAGTAGATTTGTTGAGAAAGATGATCCTCATCCGAACTTTAATCACTACACGAATTCTCTTATGATTATGGATGATAGGCATTTCTTCATCGCTTAAAATCTTAGCACTTTCTTACATGTCATTATTAATTAAGTATACATAATCATTCTCCACATCATCGTCTCCTACATTGTTCGCTTCATTATCACTTATATTGTCCTAATAATCGCTAAAATCAAACGTTTCTAGCATAATTTTTTTCCCATTATATTTTTTTGGGGGGCGGGGAGCAACTCCTTGTGTTATAAAATTATCTTCGCGGGAAAAAAATAAAATGAATAAAAACACTTCTAAAATAATTGTTTCCTTACCTCTTAGCTTATAATTGTCTTACTAGAAATGAAAGTTATAACTGCGGTACTTAGTAGCAAATTAAATTTTCTCGAAATATTTTAAAAAACTTACACTTACCGTATATTGGGTGAAATATCACCCCAGATCAGTTTTCTTTGTCGTGCAGCTAACGAAGTACGTAACAAAAGTGAACGTTTTTATAATAACGGTATCCCTACTGACGCCATAAAGGATTACAGCAAAAATCAGTGTCAACAGTCATTCGGTTTTTAAATATTAGAAAAAAAATTTACACGATGGGATTTTTCACCCATGGATACCTTTTCAAGGTTAAGAGAAAAATTCAGTTATAATAATATGTTTTTGTGCATTACGTTCATTATTGGGAAAAATTTGAGCATGAACATTGTACACTCTGTATGTGAAATAAATATATGTACTGAAATCTCCAGAACAATTCGATTTTGAATTGCTATACTTCTGATTGAATATTTTGAAGCTATTTCTCATGCTTGAAAAACTTTTCTGGTGTATTTATTATTAAATTTAATTATAAAGCAATGAAATATCTGTACATAGTAAATATTAAACAAAACAAACATATGTGACTAATTGTTCTGGATATCCAGTTTCTTGGGCATAGACCTCCGTTGATGATTTACAAGGTTAATTCGCGAATCTGAACCCGCAGCTTGTTTTGATAAATGTGTACGCGATTTTACCTGAGAATTTAGACCTTGATTAATGGATTGTTTACATCTCGTTAACACCTTTGAACCCGAGAGAATGTTGTGCTGGACGCCGGAAAAAAATAATACGCGAGGTCAAGTGGAATTTCATACCCACATAGGATGAGACTTAAAAGATAAAATTTCAAAAGAAAAAAAGTGAAAAACAATTCCATGAGTCATTTGTGCCATTTTTTCAATTTGCAGTGGGTATAAGTACTTAACCTTTTCGTGAAATCAGTCGTGGTTAATTATGACGAGAAACATAATCGAGGAAAAGTGACCGTGTCTTGTGTAGGTAGGATTCAGTCACATCATAGTTGTCTTTTTAGCTGGTTATCTGTTTGTTTTCGCACGTTTTCTTGATTTATTAGTCTTTTTTTCTTATAAAACATAAAATAAAAATACATTTATAAATTTAAACTCGGTAATAAAACGTTACAATGTATTGTTTGCAGATAGATTACGAATAATCAAAATAATCAAGTTTTCTATCTGTAATACCTTTCAACACGACCCCAGTGGCCGTGGTAGCCTAGTGGTCACGGTCGCTGACTCACGAACGGCATTATTTTCATCGAGTTGTGGGTTCGAGCCCTGATTCCTGAAAAGACCCGCCGTGTAGAGGTGCTAATGCACATTAAATCTGATCGAAGGTCTCAAGTTTTTCTGTTGGCGCGATGTGGAAGTTAACAAAGGTAGCTGCCAGCTGAGGTGTCGTCCTTGTCACTTGACCGAGGTTCATAATGATGAGGTCCGTCGCCAATAGTTATATTGCTTCTAAGTGCTACTTAATAAACAGTCACATTCAAACGACTATGTTTGAATATTTCTCTGAGTTATTGTTTGTATTACTCGTGAGTTTTTTTTAAAAGTTCATTAGATAGATTTTAAGAGTTTTCGGAAATCTCAATGCGGCTTTTTGTTAATATTCGTGAAGCCTGGAGTTTATTCTTTTTCTATAATCTTCTTCGATATATATCTAGAACAATATAAGGTATCATGGAAGAATTAAATAAAGTTACTGTATTCTGTGATACAGTCGCCTAGACGCTACTACCGATTGAATAAATATAGGAACCGAACGACACAGAAATTTTAACTTAATTTTTTTTTTTATCGCAACAAAACTTCCATCTTTCAAATTGGAACTGCAATAGTCTTATAAAATCATGGTTCAATAACTGGAGAATCTCGGCATCACCAAAGACAATTGGGTGGAGTAAGATACATTTTTAAATTTTTAATATCAATTTTTAAGTGTTTTATGACTTCAACAACCTTATGTTCTGTATATAAACAAATATGTCCTGAATAAAGTAATTACATGACGTATTATTCTGGATCGGGAATTATGCATCGTCTTGTAATTGTTTTGCGACATTACTTGAGTTTTATTTAACTTAACTGGTTGTTATCATTTTAATAAAAATCGTTAAATTTTTGTATTTGGTATTTTTCATATCGATCATATAAAATATACGAATAAAATTTCTGAATAAAAATTTTGATATCTGAATAAATTGTTATTGCATACATAAATTTGGATTGCTTGTTTGATAATAATAAAAGTTTATTATTTTTTTTATATTCTACAGTGTTATTTGATTTTTGTTATTCTATGTCACTACACTTTTTTCTGAAGTCTTTATCGTTTATGACGCTATCTTGGTCGCGAACTCATGGCCAGCGTGTTTCCTTTCATTTCTGATTTCACTGATTCTACTCAAGACTCATCGTTTACTGGAATTGTTGCACTTAAATCTATTGGGATTCAAAGTCCTCACGTTGGCAAGGTGTGGAGGGTAGGAGGGGTTACCAGCTCAAGTATAGTCCTTATCACTTGACCGTGGTTAAAATATTTACGAGGCTTTCATGATGCTTCTAAGTGTGAGGCTAATAAAACAATCAATCATCTTCTATGACAGTATTAACATTCAAAACGCTGTTTCCTAAAATATTGTGGGGAAAGAATGTAACATACCTCATTTTGTGGAATTTATAGCAGTTATGTCTATCTAGCGGAATTTTGTCACTCAAGAAGCAAAGAATGTTATAATTCAGAATTATAAGAATCGTAATTTTTCTATGTTTTGTTTTTTATACATTTTCTGAGCGATGGCGTGCGAAACTTGAAAGGTTAAGAACCTCTGGGGCATGGAATTATTTTTTGAAGAAAAATATTACTAGATGAATCCTAGGTACTCTTTTATTTTGGAAGCTCTTCCACTACCATTCCCATTTGATGAATCGTGCTTCTGGAATCGACGTACATCATTTGTCACTAGCGTCCCAAAAACAACCTATAAAGCCAGAGACCAACTCTTGTTCAAAGGAAGAGCATTTATCGATCGCTGCGCTCAGTGGAATGCGTGAGATATTCTGTGTAGACAGGCAGCGACGAAAGCATCAACGAAGGGGTTTCTAAAATCTGAAGGAACGTGTAATAAAAATGAACTGAGCTTTAATTGCCATTAGTTGGCACTTTAAGAATCGCATCTTTTTGTGGAGTTGAGTAATTAGGTTTGGCTGGAAGATAGCTTGTGTGTGTGTTTTCTTAAATTCGATTTATTCGTCCCTGGATTATTAATCTACTTCTAGATAACTAAATTGAATGATATTTCTGTGGCCTGCGTGGACAATCAAAATAATTTATCTTCTTTTATAAATGCTTTTGCTTTATTTGTAAGAAACCTTTTTTTTGTTAATGTTGGTATTAATGATTAAATTCAGAATGTATTTGATTGTCGTTATCAAAGTGCCATAAGTATGCGGACATTAATCAGAATTATAAATATACCTCAAAATATTCTTAATTAAATTAAGGTCATATTTAATGTACAGGTGTGCGATAGAAATTATGATTTTGAATCAGGGTTAGGTAATGACGATTAACCTACAAAGGGAGGGTAAGATTTGGGAAACTCAGTTGGGTATGGGATTTTGTAGTTTAGTACACATAAAAGACGCCTACTTATGAAAATAGTAAAGCTCACTAGTCAACCGATACGGAGAAAAACGAGTTGAAATTTTTTTGTGCAACTTTGTATTGTTTAAAAGAAAAGATCAAGAGCCATATGGCTTTTTTAAAGAGGAATTCATTTGGATGGCTAAGTTGAGGAAGTGCCCGGGAGGCAGCGTTATACCGCATAAAATTACATGCAGCTGTTGTGATCTTATGTATCAGCTTGTTATGAAATTAAATAATATATAATTTCGAGAAAATTTTTTTCTTCTTCTCGGAATGGGCCGGTTATTTTTTTTGAGTTTAACTACTTTCATAAGTACTTCAGGTGTATTGCAAAATTTACCAAATCCCATTCATAACAAAATTTTCCAAAGTCTTGCTCTCCCCTTGTTAGATGTACTGATGTCATTTGACTGTGGTTTCTAATTACGATGACAATTTAAATATTCCGTTACGTATCTCCATTGTAAGGCTAAATTAAAAGATAAAATTACTTTTATTTGTTGTATAAAAGAACAGTCTTAGAATGTTTTACTTTTGATGATTACTTCATAGTTGAACATAGGAGAATTTTTCGCCATACTGCTATATTTATGGTATTATATTTATATTATTTGTCTTTCCGCGTATAATCTCGTAAAAATTGCATATTTCTTGTAACCATTTTATAGTTTACTTTTAAATGATGAATATTTAACTTTCCCCATTTCTTATGTATTTTCATTGCAGTGCCATAGTAAGTGTGTGATGCGTGTGTTTCATCTTGTTTTCAATCTGATGATTCAGCTATAAAACATGTTTTGTTTTAAAAAATATTTGTGAGAAGAATATGTATCAATAAACCTCAATATCCGAATTTGAACAATAAATTATTATGTAAGGTTTAGGAGTAGTGTGTGTGTGTGTGAGAGAGAGAGAGAGAGAGAGAGAGATTTTCATTTTTATTCTACTCTAGAATAAGATTTCATTGTCTTAACTTGCTGAAGTCATTCCACCCCTTTCGAAGCGGAAAATGCAATTGAATATCAGTATTATGTAATTAATAATGCATGTATGTAATATAGTATAACGGAATTGTATTATTAATATTTAACAGGTCTCTCTGTGACACATTTAGGGCGACGCGATAGTCGAGTGGTTATGACTGCATTGTTTTGTCGAATCGTGGGCTCAAGTCCTAATGCCACTAAAGACTCATCGTGTATCACGGCTGATGCACGTTAAATCTGTTGAGACTCTAAATCAGACCTGTCCAACCCAAAAGACTTTGCGCGGGCCGCATTTTATTCCGGCGGGCCGCATTTAGGGAAATCAAGAATATTCTGCTATAAATTAAGGGAAATTACATTCATTGAATTAAATATATTTACACGAAATACAATTAAAAAAAAAACTGTCCTGTAGTAACAATATAACGTTGTCTCTAATTAGCGACCTAAAGACACCGAACAGTCAGTCTGCCTGAACAATACGCTTCTGCGTCAAACATATTAGGCTTGCTGCAAACAGACTGGCTGTTGCTATATCATGTTCTTCGTGTCGCATTCCCTTCCTACGTCTAGCAATGCACACCCGCGGTTTTTAGTAATTTTGTTGGTTAGTTATACATTGTGTATCGCTCAATCGCACCAGATGGCCCATGCGTTTCTGAAAACGAGATTTTAATTGTTTCTGAACACGATTAAAGAAAATTTGTGATAAAAGTTGAGTTTGGTGGTGAGATATTCCCATAGTAGTAGGGTATTCTACGAACGACTTATGGTGGAATGTTCTTTGGTACTTTTATGTACAATAAACGTTTAAATCTTTATTCAGATGACCCAGCTTCGCGTACCGTGGGTTGGCCAGGCCTGCTCAAAATCCTCCCATTGACTTGGTGTAGATGTTTGGTGAGGGAAGTACCCAGTTCATGTGTCGTCATTTTCGCTTCGATGAGGTTCAAACGTACGAGGTCCATCGTCAATAGATTTGTTTTTAAGTTGCGATGTTAATAAGTGATCAAACAGTCCTCAGTTTTTGGTATCTATTTGTACCAGACAGAATTAAATAGAGTGTATATAATTAGCGAATGTTTCATTTTATATGTTTGGATTTACATAATTTATTCGTGTGCATTCGTGCGTGCACATCAATATATTCCCATTAATTTTCCAGTAGTCGTTATTTTTAACGGCAAAATTTTCTTTTTCTTTCAATTGTTATGAATAACCGTGAGACAGATATTTCGTATCTACGAAAAATTAATATTCTTCCCGTGAATAAGAGATAAGAGCGTTTCATATATAGAACTAGCTGTGTTACGATGCTCCAACTTTCTCAATGGCGTTGCTTTTGGCTACTTCAAACACGCTTCTGCATTCCCAGCCGTTTAAACTTGTGATCACTAAACCTGTTAGGGCAAGGTCAATTGTATATTTATTATATAACGTTGGGTAATCGAATGTCGTTGTGTTTTTGATTTCATGTGACCGTTGAATCTGAAGCTCCCTTTTTCGGTTGTGATATTACTAGAAATAATAGTGATTCATGCTCATAGAAGGAATGTTTTAGTCACTGTCATGGATATAAATTATGTTTTTTATTTCGTGTGCTTTTTATTATTCCTACGCGAAAGCTAGCATTGTTTTAGGCTGTAATTTTTTCCGTTACGTTTGTCACCAGACAGAATTTTTTTTTAAAAAAAAGTGCTTGTGCGTTGGCATTAATAACTGAATTAATGAATCCGTGTGGGTTTGCGAAAATGATGTTTTACTAAACTAAATTCTCAACACGTATTGTCACAGATATTTTTAGGACACAATTTATTCCGCTTTTTCTTTTTCTTCTTCCAAAAATTATTCTGTAAACATCTGTTAATTTACTTCTTTTGAGCTTTCATAATTCATTGCATTTCAATCAATAACAAGTTCTATAAATGCTGAGAAAGATGTTAAATAAAAACCACATATCTGATGTATATCCTGTATGGGACAGTGGTGGCCAAGTGGTCATGGTTCCCGAGCTCATGGCAGGCACATTTCCATTGAATCATGGCTTCCGATTGCTGATTCTACGTAAGACCCGTCGTGCAACAGGTCTGATGCCCGTTAAATCTGTCGGGGATCCAAATATTCTCATTGGCATGGTGTGGAAGGCAGGAGAGTGGAGTGCCAGCTTAAGAGTCGTCCTCGTCACTTTATGAAGCCTTTATTTATTTTTCTGCCCTCTTTCTTTAGTTCTGTCAATAATTATTTGACTCCAATTAAAGATACGGAAGAACAAGATAAAATACTTTATTTATCACTGAAGAATAGATAAGGTCGTTATCTCTCGAATCTCGCATAATGTGTCACTTCTAAATTAGGATCAACAAATAAAGTTTTAGCTTATCAATTCACTCGTTTTCTGATTAAACCACTCCTTGCAAACAGCTAGTTCTGATCTCAATATTTACTAAAATTCGCTTCAATCCAACATATTAACTGCGATGCTTTAATACAAGTATTTATCAGCCTGACGTTATCATCCATTTCCCTTCATTCTTTCTAATTCAATTTGCTTCACTTCTATACTCATCTAATTTACCTAATCACGTTTCATTTAGTTGGGAAGACATTGTCATTTTATGTAATTCAATTTACTATTATTTTTAATTATTTTCTGGTACCTGCTGAGCTTGACTCAAAACATCAAAGTCTTTCATCGTTCTACCGTTTTGTGTGGAATTATGAGAGATGCTATGCATGAGGTTCAAAATCCTCTCATAATGTGGTGTGGATGTTAGGACAGAGAGACATAACACGACTTGTTTTCCTACAGTTACGAGATGTACCGGTAGTAGCCAACTATGCAGCTGTTATGCAACATTAATTAAACCAATCGAGCAAATTTGAATCCTAAATGTTTCAGTCTTGATTTTTTTTTTTTTTTTCAAATTATTTTTATACAATTTAAAATTATTTTTATTTTTAGTCTCATCTTCAAATTTAGTGAATGGATAAGTATAATTTACATTTAAAAAAACTTCGTGCTAATATAAGTACTTACATTAAAATTGGGGTTGCTTACACTTAAAATAAGTATTCAGTTTTCTTTCTTTCTTTTTTTGTTTTGTTTCTTAAATTTAATTTAAGGTTTCATAAGTTTTCTTCAGCGAGAGAGTATTTTTAGTTATTTAGAAATTAATTCATTTCTAGAAAAATATAATTTTACTTTGTTATGAATTTTTTTATGTTCTGGAATCAGCCATTCATTGTGACTTTTACAATGTAAAGAACCTTTATTAGTTCCATGTAATACTTCCGATTTATCTGATTTTTTTTTTGTGTACATTATTATAGTTTGAACGTTTTAAAGAATTTTTAGTCTTCCCCCCCCAACCCTCAATAATTTGGATATTTTTTTTAAAAAGATAATTAAATATTTTTTTCTTTCGTTTTTGAACAAACCTTGCTGACAAGATTATGGAAAAAAAACTCTATACAATTACAAAAATATATGGTTATCTAACACATGTATAACGTGAAGTTAATGACACACGCATGTAAACTTTCACTATTTGGCTTCTTTCCTATTCATTTTTTCAGACAAATATTCCCTTATTATCATTCTACTGCAGTAATTTGGCATCTTGCCAAAATCACGTGCTTCTGTGTGATGTCTATTCGTTTGTCTGGACGTATATTATTACATTTTTTATGCTCAGCTGCATCGGAAAATATCACATAGTCGGATAAAAAAAAAAACTGGTCAATTCTCGTATGTTTATTTGGAATGAATTTTCCATTGGAATAAATGGAGATAATGTTATATAAGAGTCGAAAGTTACTGTTTTTGATTATGAAAGGTAAAAAGTCTAAAGGTCAGATTTCCTTCAACAAAATCTTGTATTTCACATGACTTGTTTACCTCACCATTACGTCAGTTCTGCTGCAGACCATTCATAGGTATGGATGTGCTTCAGGCTGGAATATATTTGAAAATAATTTCGTATTATATAATGCATCGAGATGAACAACACGTCGAACTGTTTCGTGGATTTTTAGCATGGTTTACATATTCGAAATTAGGTAAAAATTTAGGTTGGATCAAATTTGTTTATCATTATTAAATGTTTTGCTGGCAATTTGTTTTTCGGAAGTGATACACTGAAACTTTATTTTTTTAAATAGGCCACTCTAAGAACATTAGCAAACTAATCAAGATACTGCAGTAATTAATTTATGGAATTGCCTCTCGGGGATTTATGAACCTGTATTGCCTAATTGGTCCCCCCTTCCCCCCATCCCATACGATTTGTTGTGTCTCAGGAAAATGGATGTCACTCCTTCGCGCGATGTCCTAACGATCTTAAACTATTTTCCACTCTTCTTTTTGTCATCACATTACCTATTCCCTCCGTTCTTGTATTTACAGAATTTTGTCTGTATAAAAACAGTTATGTTCTTAAATTTTTTTAAGTGAATTACCAGTGTTTGGCGCAGTTTCTGTGGCGAAATAAGGCCTTTACGCCAGTATAACTAACCAACTTATGAACCTTATGATATTTATTTTTACGTCCATTTTACTTTCTCGCATAACTTAGTGGCCGCGGTATCCTAGTGAATAAGGCATCGGACTCGCGGCTGGCGGTTTTTGTGGAGTCCCTGGTTCGGGCCTTGATGCCTCTAAAGACCCACCGTGTAGCCGGTGCTGATGCACGTTAAATCTATCGGGGCCTAATGTCCTCCCGTTGGTGTGGTGTGGACGTTAGGAGAGGGGGTGCCAGCTCAGATATCGTCCTCGTCACTTGACCGAGGTTCAAAATTACGAAGTCCGTTGCCAATAGCTGTCGTGTTGCTTCTAGTACGACGTTAATAAAATCAAACTGAACCATCTCGCATAACTTACGGAAATATTAGAAATCATACGTTAACCGAAATACTTTTACGTGGTTTCATTCATTATCAATACATTAATTACTTTATCATGGCCGAGACTCGCATTCTGAAAAAAATAGAGGGGGTGGGGAGACCGACTTTTGTTTGTTTTTGTTACTGGTAGAGAGATAAGCGGTGAAAACTCTCACCTCCGATTGTACTACTCCAAATTTAGTATACGAGCCGCACGCGAGCTGTCGGACTCGGTAAGTGTATACACATTGAACATACCAAACTATTTTCTCAAACCAAATGACTTGATTGTATTATCAGGTATAACACATTCTCTAATAATTGGGTTCTGTTATAATTGTTGTTTTTCTTCTTTGAAACTTATATAAACTATCTCAGCATAAGTGATAAATTTAATAAAAGCTACGCTATTGATTTTATCGATGTATTAAATCATAAATTTGTTTCGATATTGTATATATTTGAGGTTCGTTTATTTTTACTTTTATTTAGATATTTATTCTGATATTCTTAAATTCATAATTTCTCTCATACTCCACGAAAATAAGCCTATTTTTTTTTCTGACACTTTTAAAATTTATTTTTATTTATTTATTTTATAAACTGATTTAACTGTAGACCGAGGCTGATTTTTCACGAAATGACTTGGAATTTCAGGGAACATGTTTTAATTCCAAATTAATTTGTAGTGTCTAGGTTTTTATAATTGATCTACGTTTTAAATTTAATTTTTTGGAAGTTTTTCATTACATTTTTTTTTTTACTTCATTACAGCAAACGTAACACATTCATTGTACATAAAAAGTTTCTTTTTCTGGTGTAGCCCAAGAATGTAATGCAGAGATAAATAATCTGGGACATTCTTGATTATGTAGTTCAAACGTATGAATGAATTAAAAAT
>BMAW01006747.1:272294-311755 GCA_019974015.1 Nephila pilipes
AAGGATCTACTTTTAAAACAACGTGAAATTTCACGCTCATCTGATCCGTAGACGCAGCTGTGAAATTATAACTCGAAAAGATTTAACACATTAATCCATTATTTGAGGAGATGACTCGCACATATCGAAAAGTACACGCACATCATACATACAATTCTTTTTTCAAAAACCATTGTGACCAACGTTTTTTTTTTTTCTTTATTAATCTTAGAATAATATACATTCTTCAAAAAATACGAGCTTTCTAAAGTTCAAAACGATGCCACAACTGTAGCAAAAAAAAAAAAAAAAAATAATAATAATAATAATAATCAAAGCAAATAAATCTATGATAAAAATAGTAAATTATTTTTCATATATTAAAATCAAGGCAAACGATAAAATATTAAAGTAAACAACAAGTTATCAAAGGCATTGGTAATATGCTTTTCAGATATTAAAATTAAAAGTAAACGATAAATAATTGCTTTAAATGTTTCTGAAGAGATATGCAATTATTTGTTTCCATAAAATAAAATGAATCTTTACATATTAAACTATTCTCTTCGTCTACTGATTTCATTTTAATAATAATGGAAAACAGAATTTAGTTATGTTTCAAGACGATTCTCTAAAGAGAAACATATATTTAATATATTTATCCAGAATTTCTTATTTTGATAACTTGAATCTTTTATTTTACGATTTCGTTAAATTCTTTTGTTTTCTTGTATAATTATATGTGTGTGTTTTTAATCTTACTTGAATAAAAAAAAAAAAAAAATTATAGCTTTTGTTTTTTTAAATTAAAATTTTTTTTACCCTAATTTTTATGTATTATTCCAATTTAAATTTATTTTTTTTAATTGTTTTGAATGCCCCCCCCCCCTCCCCTCCGAGTCCGTAACTTGTGTTGCATTGATGATCTGTGAACACTAGAATGGATATGATCGCCGCTCAGATTACAATTGAGATCTCAATCTAAAGAACAATTCCATAGAAAACTTTTTATCACGTATAATGCATTCCTCGTGAAAAGATAATGCGCTTTTCACTTCAAAATTTATTCATGGGAAAGGAAAGCGAACGGCATATCGGTTCCTTGTGGCATTTGAACGAAAACGCTACTGTACATTCCGCTGGATGAAAAGTCAACACTAAACAATCGATTATATCAGTGCTAAGCAATCGCTTAAGCAGCCCTGGCTACTAGAAGCTTTTGTTACTTTCTCAGGCTGCTTTGGTATGATTAAAAGGTTTCTAATTCTAAGGTAGCCCATTGTTTTTTGGAGTCACGTTTGCGCTTTTCTTTGGTTATTAGAGCAATTGTGTGCACATTCTGGGTTAGTGAGAGTGTGTTTTGGTCTCCAGTATTTTTTTCCCTTTCTCTTTCTGTCTTTTATTTACCGTATAAATCATATCGGTTCAAGCATGCTCTATTCTGGTACCATCACTTCATTCATTCATTGTCGTTTGAAAAAAATAAATAAAAATAAGGGAATGTGTATGGTGAGATTTCGTGGGAAAAACACGTTATACTTCGCCAACTATGTGGAACAAGGTCTTGGAGGCCTACACTTATACAATTTGAACAGTTTGGCCATGTTTAGAGCATTTATGCGGGTCATTATAAAGCGAATTATATTAAGTTTTGTGGAAGAATCGCCATTTAAGCACTTCCCGTACACTTTATTAAGGTCCATTGCATGAATTTTTATTTATGTTCCTTTTTTCGGATGTCGCCCGTCCTAAGTTGTAAATAAAAGCATTTGTTGTGAATTAAGTTCTTTCTCTCTCTATATATATGTGTGTGTGTGATTAAGTGTGTGTAATTTTATTTACATTTAAATTTCGTCATATGTATAAGAATGTAAATAATTATTAATGTTAATGAGGCATAATTTAATAAAACGAAATCATATATTTCAAAATACAGATTAAAACATCTAAAAACAAATTTTAAAAAATTATTAAAAGTAAAAACCTACAGACAGTAAATAATTAAATGAAAATTCTGTAAATTATCAAAATAAGCATACAATAAAATTAAAAGTATTATTCAAAATATTAAAACATAACAAAATATTACAATGAAAAAAGACTGATATATATATATATATATATATATATATATATATATATATATATATATAGTGCTTTTTAACTATGCTTAGTTTCTTGATAAATTATTTATCCCCCCCCCCTACATAATATAATGATGCTGATTTCTGTCGCATAGCAACTGCTGTAGTAGTAACCATCCAATATAACATTTGGAGTGGTAAACGTTATTCAAATTGTAGACTCTGTATGAGCGTTATGAAAGTAAAAGTAATCGATTACATTGATCGTTTTGCAGTCTTTTCCTGTAATGGTCATTAACGTTCTCTAATAGTGAGCCTATTAGTTTTATTACCGCTAAGTTTGACCGATATTTTTACTATAAATTATAGTTTGGCACTAATAAGAATAAGTAAAATAAAGTTATTCATTGGGAATCTTCATTTTTATTTGTATTGGAATACCAAATTATTTAATTGAAATAAATTTTGAATTAAATGTTAAAGTTTTATAATTCTATTTCAAGTTACTGTGTCTTCTTTTTTAAGTTAATGTTTTCCCATTTTACTTTTTGTATATGTTAATATATAAAGTATATGATAGTATGTTAGAGATAGTCGAGTCTTTATATTCTTTATACTAAGCTAATAGTACTGCATTAATAATGTACCTCTTTAAAAAATGTTATGAGTGCTAAGCTTAAATTGTAAGCTCGAATTTAATTTTTATAACTTTTTTGCTTGCATGTATTACGTAGTATCTGAGTATTCTCGGCATATTATTCTTTTGTCTAATTTCTGAATCAATGCTTTTTAAAGAATATGGACCATTTAAATTTATCTCGTATTAGATTCATCTTATGGCAGTTAAATATATTTTTCCAATTAAAATGGAAAAAATAGATCAAAACTGAAAAAGAAAAAAGTAACAATATTAAAAAAAAACATATTATTAATAGCAAACATACTGTGCAGTTCTGTATAATTCCAACCATATCCAATTTAAAGCTTTATACTCGACGAATTGGTTTTTGCTCAACTCCCATATAAATTTAATTTCACAAAATATTGCATACGATTTTTTTGTTTTCTATTCAGAAATGTTAGATTTAAAAAAAAAATTAGTTTACGTATTAAATTTTTACACATTTTATTTGACGCGTTATGTTCCATGAGGATTGGGTAACATTAAAAACCAACCAATATAACTGTTCTAAAATCAGCCTCCTCCCACACTAAGTTTAATTTTAATTTCCATTACACTCCTGAAAACTGAGCAACTCCCATATATATATATATATATATATTTATAAATTTATTTCATGCTTTTCTCATTGTTATTGAATATGTTTTCTTTGAAAAATATGTAGAATTTCGTTCGTATTATTCATTTCTTAACATTGCGGCTCTCTAATAAGTTGTATATTTATAATATAAATATAATTAAGTTTACAAGGGCCAGATTAGTTTGATTATTGTTTTTGAGTCTTTCTCTTTATTTTTTTTTAGCTTCAGGAAAGAGTACGGTAATTTTTCATGTTTTTATTTTATCGTTCATTACATAAATTGTTTTTAAATATTGTGTTAAACTTACTCTCTAATTTGAATTTTTCTTTTTAAAAGAAGCGCATTCATATATTTAAAATTTTACGCTGCATAGAAGTAGTATTTGTGATATAATAGAGAAATATTAAAATATTAATTCATGATTTAAACATCATCTATTGATGCCGAAGTTCCTTATATTTTTGAATTCAATTTTTTAAATAAAAAATAATGTTCAAAGAGCAACACTCTCAATGTATGTTTCATGCATATTTTACTATTTGATTCCTTTCCCTACTTGAATTTGTTTTCTTTTTGTGAAATGAACAAAATTTTAAACTGCTTTTATTTCGTTTTGTCATACATTTTATTACAATTATTCGAGGAACCGTGGTTGTTCAGTAGTTCTGGTCGCAAGCTTTTTCAACGGTGGTGTTCCAGCCCTGGAGTCGGCAAACTGCGGTCTGCAAGTTAGTAGTGTTTTTGCTTGAAAAAATTACAACAGTATTCTTCGAATCTAGATGCAAGTGCTAAAGACATTTCCATCTTCATAATTCATTTGGCTGTGGGTTTGAGAAGCTACTGTCAGATCTTCCACTGGGAGTGAATAATCTGAAATTACATATGTTAGCTGTGATATTTAAAGAAGTGGGTCTAACACAATTCTATAAATATCTTTCGGAAGACGAATACGGTCAATTAAAAATATAATCTCTGGTATTTATATCTATTTGTGTTTGGGAGTTCTAACTAATGGAAAAGGATATTTTCGAAAATTAAGTATGTAAAATTTCAAAACAGATCATTATTAGCAGAGAACCTTTTGCAACTCCATTATGACGAAATATTATATCAGAAAATACAATTACATTTATCGAAATAGTACTCAATTTACCCAGTTCAATAATACGTTTATTAATAAACGGAAATATTTTTTTTTGTATATAAATATTAAGTCGAATATCACTTCCTGATAAAATAAATTGAAACTGTTTTGTTGTTGTTCTATGAGAAGAAGTGTCCAAGTAAATAATTTCGAGTTTGCTTACCGGCCCGCCGAGCCTAAAAATTTTACGATATGGCCCTTTCCAAAAAAGTTTGTTGACCCTTGTTCTAGTCGGATCGAAATCCTGATTCCATTACTGGGCTATCTTTTAAAAAAGATTGGTTTTATTGAGCTACATATATAAATAGAATTCACCTCAAAGTCCTTGTATGATTGGTGAGAGGAATGTACCAATTCTAGTGTCGTCCTTGCCATCTGTACGTAATGCGAAAAACGTGGGCCGTCATCAATAATTAGCTTGTAATTTCTAAAGTTACGGTTTCTTAAGAAACGGTGAAGTTATCTTGCGGCCGTAATACTTTGGTGAAAGGTGTCACCAAACGTTGTCTATGCAAACGACGTTGTTTCCTCAATGCTCTTTAGGAAACTACCACCGTTTGGTTCTTATTGACAAACGTTTTTGTGACGTCATTCACTAAAATATTACAGTCGCCATATAACGGCTCCGTTTTCACAGGAAACCATAGCCTTAGTGACATTAATTCCAACCAAGCGATTTGCCGGATGAAACACACTGGAGTAGGATATTCAACAAGAGCTAAGATTATAAAACTATATATACAGAACTGACGAGTTTAAAATGCAGTGCTCAATTTGGACCATTACCCAATCTCGTGTAATCAAATAAATTTTATTCAAATTCGCGCCTGTGAAAGTAATCAGACTATATTACCATTCATTTAAGTGATTTTTTTTTGTTTTAAAATGCCTTGCATGATCCATTACCTTCCTTGTTCCAGAACAAATTTTCCTGCAATCGATGCTTTAAATAAACCATGGCCTTGCGAGCAATTTGGATCAGGCAGTCATTTCGCATTGCCCAGTATTACTTTCTTGGTGATGGTGAGGGGAGGGAAGAGAAATTGGTCCTTGGGGAAGTTATGAGGTCATCTTGAGCTATTCCGATTGCAGATCGAATCTGTACCCCACGGTGATGTTTGTCTCGGCACAGAACCTGTTGTCTTAATTGTTCTAGTGAAGGTAACTTTATTACTCACTTAAACTATAACGAAGTTTTAATTTCATTTCTGGGGTGGATGGCCTTTTCAGATGTTACTCAATTATTTCTGCATTGGGTCGCAGGCTTCAGAAAAGATGGATGGGTTGAATTTATCAATAAGTGGATTTGCTTAGGTGAAAATTGCGTTTGGGGGAAGTTGTAAATTCAGCAGCAGTTATGTTTATTTTTTTTTTATTTGACCGTATTGAAAAAAACACAAAGGTTGCCAGGTGATTGAGCAAAAAATATAAATTAGCCATTAAGATAATATGAAATAAATATATTTGAAATACCTTTCAACATTGATAAGTCTTAAGTTTATATGTGTGCCCTGATTCGTATTTATAATTTAAAATAATTGAAATCTATGATTATGGTGCTTTTGCTCAATATTATGCAGTGGTTTTATAATTAATTTTAAACAATATGAAATAATTTATAATTCAATATTTATTCTTATACTCCTTTTTATGCTGGAAGGCTTAATTAAACCTCATTATTTGTACCTTAAAAAGAGTATTTGCTATTTTTTTTTAATTATCTAATAAATCTGTACTTAAAAGTTACTGTATTATTTAAAAATTATAATCCTTATGTTTACTAATTTCTGAATTCTGAAATTCTAATAATGTTGAAAAGAGTGAGAGAGGGAAATTAATAAATACAATTAGTTATGTGTGAGTGTAATATAAATGTTAAGATTTCTTAACTGGCTTATTTGTTGAATATCAACATAGATAATCAACTTTTAGGTGACATTTTACTTTTAACTGATATTTAGTTAATAATATTTTATTGAAAGAATTTTTTTAAAAAAGGAGCGAAAATATATTGGTGAAAATGAGAATTTATTTCTTTGACTTTTAATTCGGTACTGAAGACAGTAGAATTTTCTCAACTATTTTCTGAATCTTTTAATTCTTTAATATCTCAGATAAACAATACCCCTCTTAAAGATAGATTTTTATGAATTTCATCATTATTAAATACTTATTCTGATCACTTCATTTTTAAAATCACTGGAATTTTCATTCTTTAAAAGTAAGCGAAATTCATTCTTTGAATTTTAATCAGATAAAATAAAACATAGTTTCATATCATTAAATGGAATCCTCAATGAAATTGTTGGATTATTTAACTTGAACATCTGTTAAAGACAAAAATACCGTTTGTTTTAAAATATATATTTTTGTTTTATAATATATAATCGTAGAATATCTATATATATAGGTAGTTAAATATTCCTTGCATTTATTGTAGATCATGAAATATATTTTAATATATTTAAAGCTGAAGTATTCAAATAAAGCTATACTCAGCAAGCGTATTTTTTACATGACATTTTTGTATGGAAAAGTTTATTTATTTTAGCATTTTGTCTCAATAATCATTTATATTGTTTATAAGATTCTATATATATATAAAAAAAAAAAAAAGAAGAAGAAGAAAAAAAATACGTCTTTCGAACATTCAAATTTAGAAAAAGAGAACAGATGTGTTGTGCTGTGTATAAATTATTGAGTATGTTTAAAAGTCAGCAAAAAATTCTGATAAAGTTTTGTAAAAAAAAGGAAAATTAAATATGCCATTTTTATATTTTATTTTTAGAAGATGTGTCGCATATATTATGTTAAGTGTATTTAAACACAAACGATAATTGAACATTACTATGTAAGCTTTTGCTTAAGAGATGACAAGGAAGAAAAAAATCAAATATAAACGACAATTCGCAGAAGTAAAGAAAAAATATCATGAATGGGAAACACATGAGAAATTGTTTTGTAATCATTTGAACGAAACTCGTTAATTGTAATAAAAAAAAAGAAGAAATATTCTAGAATCACTGTTATCGATTAGATAAGTTTTTCTTTTCTTTAAAAAAAAAGAGAGAGAGAGTACCATTTTTATTGTACTTCGGATTTTTGAAGATCGCCAGTTGTTTTTATCGACCAGTGCAACAGTTTTTGAATACTTTTAGATCCCACTGTACGTATTCTCTCTTCACACACACGCACGGACACACACACACTCTGAATGAATGAATGAACGAAATGTATAACCATTTTCTGATCAGAGACTACAATAACGAAAAAACTTAAGTTTTTATTTTAAAAAAATGTATATAATTTTGCATTTTAAAAATATATGTATAAGTTAACTGCTTTTTTTCCCCAAGTCTGTGTGTTGTTTTAACTAACTTTTGTTTAATTCTTATGTGTTCGATTATAACTGTTGCGAAAATAGGATTTCTAAATCGTTTCTGTATTATTAAAAAAGACTTATTTTCTTAATTGCTAATTTGTTCGAGTTATACAATAATTGCATTATTAATAGTAATAATTAAATCAAATTACGCATGGTTATTTGAAGTAAATTATTTTGAAAATTAGATTTGTCACACTCACACATTCAGGTCAACTACCACGCTTGACCGTACATGATGGGACGTCGCATCTATATCGGTTGACAGACCATTGAAAAACTTCGAAAAAAAAATGTTTCGTTCTTCTTTTTTTTTTCTTCTTCTTTCTTTCTTTCTCCTTCTTTTTCTTTTTTTTTTTGGTGATAAGTATTTTAACAAATCTTTTTTAAAAAAATACTTTTACACCCTCTTCAGTTGGAAAAAAAAAACACCTTAGTTTTTAATGTGCGGAAATCAATACTTGTGATTATACTTCTGTTTAAGAGTATGAAAGAAGAGAAAACACTTTTTTCAAATTATAAATAAATGTTCAGTATGTTTTCTTTATGAGCTAGCATACCATGTTCAGCGCTTTAGCAAATCTGGTAGTGTTACAAAGAATTTTGCTATGAAATAGTAGGAATGCTAAAGAAATGCAAGGTATGTAAAATAAAGCCAATTTATGAATGAGTATCGAATGCCGAATTCTAGTTTTGGGGTGCATAACCTTCTCGGGCTTTAATCCCTAGTTTTAATTATATTTTAAAAAGATTTGTCAGAACTTTGGTATTACGCTTGCCCAGGAGTTAAAGAAATTAATAGGTATAAGTTAATATTTAATAAAAACATGAAAGTTAACGAGCAGTGCTTGATATTTAATTATTAAAAATTAAAAATTTAAATTATTATCTTGTGAAAATATGTTTAATTGCATGATTTAAGAATTTTTATTGAGACAGGTCTTAAAAATTTAATATATGATATATGACTTGTTTATTTAGATGATCAGGGGTGAAAAATTATTTGAGTTGGAGAAAGTGTATTAATCTGCATATTAGCATTCAGTGTTTAAGTATCTTAAGTTTCTTGTCAAAAATCATTAAATTAGCTGGGTTATTAAATGAGGCTATTTTCGTTTAATATTAAAAAAAATTAAAGTTTAGAGTTTGCGTTTGTAGAATTATCCTGCTTATACTTCCAGTCTGATGGATTTGTTGGATCGGTGACTTCTCTCGTATATACATTCTCTCGAATATACAGAGAATAACTTGTAAACATATGCAATGCATAAAATGAACGAAAATTTTTAATGAACTTCATCTTCGTCTTTCACAATAGAATTAGATAAAAGATCTTGACTTTCCTATTTGAGTGAAAAATATTTTGGCATATTTGTTTTATTTTCAAAGAAATGTTTTTTTCAATTACGCTGATGGGAAGTATTTTCCTCTTATAAACAAAGACTAAATTTACGAAAGAGTATCAAAACAGATTGATGCGCTTTCTCTGCTAAGCATGCCAGAAAAGAAACAAACTTGGGGAAGGGAATATCACATATGTTGATAAATTTGTATGATTTGACTTTTTTTGTGTGTGTCATTCTTGTGGGTAAATTAAGATAATGCATCATTTGATGTGTTAAAAATATTTAATTTTGATGCGAGTTTTATTTCAATCCTTATTTTAAAAGCAAAACTTTTTTACACTCAATTCTAAAGTGATCAGAGATTTTACTCAAATCGGTACATATTTTATCACTAGAACTTTTCCATATTGAGAAATTCCTCTTAACTTAAGCGTGAATTTTTATTAGTGAAGATCAGGTTTGAGTCATTAATTCATATTGTAAGATTGACGCTCGATTCCCTGTTTATTAAAATGAGTAAATTATCGTTTCGTTTTCGGTAATGTGAAAGGTTTTTTAAACAGGCTCCCTTTTGTGTGTTCATTATTTTTTGTTTATCTTATCAACAAGTAAGTATACACGCTGAATGAATCGCTGGAAGGCAAGCAATGTGATTGATGTTTTTCTTGCTGTTAATGAGGTTAAATAATGGAAATTGTAATTGCGTTAATTAATTTAATAACGTATATTCTTCCCGATGTCTCATAGAATCCTAGCTGGTATTTTCGAGTACATGGGCATGATTATATGGTTTTCGAGAAGAAAAGAAATGGGTCATCGGTGTTCATTTCTAATGTATCTGGACGGTTCGAAGGTTGCATTTCTCCCTTGTCAACAAACAGAATGGAAAGCATCTGTTCCTTGTTCTTCTGTCACGAAGTGGGTTTTATTTACAGATGGGTGTCTCATTTGGCGCCTCGTGATCATTGTCCTCGATTCACGGTGTATTTTTGAAAAGTTGTGAGAAATAAAAACGCTTGTTTAGAACGAACATTTTGGATTGGATATGATTCATGTTGAGACATGTTTCGAAGGCTGTAAAAAAAGGATTAGAGTAAATCAACCTGAATTTAGATGTATTCGAATTTTGTGATTTGTAATACATAATATTACTTGATGTTTAAAAATTATGATATTAATATTTTCTGCTTTAATTAAAAAAAATTACTGTACCATTGCCATTAGTTCGAATGCAATGTTAATCAAATGAAATCTATTCATCTTTGTATTTTAAAAGTAATAGAATTTTTTTTTGATTAAAACTAATAATGGAATACTCAGATTTTCTGAGTATTCCATTATTACTTTTTGAGTATTCCATTATTTAAAACATTTTGTGCATGGGATGTCAGTTTATTAGACAGTGTTAAAATTCTATTTTATTGCTGTTGGCAATGATTTTTTTTTCTCTTATCGGAAATATTTAATTGGATGTCATCTTTTTATACCGCAATGGAATTATCTATTTTTCTGTTTAGTGTTTATTCTGTTATTTTAATTTGAGAAATGAAATAAACGTTTTCTTCTTTCTCTGCTTTTTGTGTGATATTTTTGTAATTTAGTCATTGCTTAGAAATGTGATTTTGGATATATATTTTCTTATGAATAATTTATAAATTAATTTCGTCTTTTCTTTTCATTTATGGCATTTTTAGTTAACATCTTAGAAATTCTGTATAGAGGCATTCAGTATCTTTAAAATTCAAATCTCCTTAAAAATCATAAATATTTGCATGTAAAAAGCGAATATCAAAATTTATTGAAATCAAATATCTATTCGTTTTTCATTCTTTTACTGAATTTTTTCTTGTGACTTATGATGAGGAATTAAAGTGTTAGTGATGACTCTGAATCGTTGTTATAAATGTAATCTAATTACTTGTAATTTTACTTGAAATTATAACAGACATGTGAGTATTCAAACGAGGTTTAATTTCTTTTTAATATTCTATTTTAAGTAGCAATACACAATGTAATTCTTTGATTTCTCTATGCTTTGAAAGAAAATAAAATTGTACATTTAATAGGAATTTCCTATTACGAATGGTAATGTAATAAAACTAAATTCATCTGCTGATAAATAACGATGAATTAAAACACACACATATTTTTTTGGGCTTTGTAAGAAAGCCATTTTAGTGCAATGTTCATTTCAAGAACAATGTCCTGTTTAAGAACATTTGTTGCCTGCAAAGTTTGCATGATTGTACCACATTAACGTATGTAAATCGAAGAAATATTTATATTGTTTCGATCGTAAAATCTCAAGCTCATATTTATAATAGCCGTGATCTTTTCCGCATAGATACTTTAGAGAAAAGAAGAGGTTAGGTTCTTTAAGTTGAACTAATGAACCTTCCTGTTACCTCAATCTAATTCTAATAATCGTATTCCCACGTTACCGATCTGCATGCGCGCATAGAAAAACAAACTCGATATATACTTGATGACAAGTGATTAAACTTAATTTTTACGAGAATGAGCCAAAGATTAACATTTGACTCTACGGATCGTGGGAAATTCCAATGCACAAAAACATATTCCAGAACGAAATTTCCTTGTTAAATTTTACTCATGGCTTTTCGACCATTTTGTCATTAATGAGAGTTTGTTTTTTCGTGATTAGTAGTTTTTAAACATTACCATTGTGGTTCGACAGTTTATTACTAACGGTGGCATAGCTGACCTTACCTGTTCTAAGGCAGGAACCTGGAAGAGTCCTCCAGTCTATCATAATACACCTTTCTTTTCGTTTCCTCTATTCTCTCACAAATGAAGCCGTGCGTTAGAGAACCGTTACCCAGAAATAAGATGCCATGTTAGTTGTCAGTTGGGACGTTCTTTGAAGATTTTACTCGAACTTTCAAGTGTCACCTTTGAACTTGACGTATTTTTACTGTCGGTGGTAAGGTGACCTCGGTAGAGGTCGAGGCTTTTTCCCATCGTTTCCACAAAAGAATACTTTGCGGAAGAAGGTTATAGGAGAGCATTTCGAATGCGATTTTATTTATTTCTCCTTTTAAGGTTCATTTAATGGTGGGTTTGCCTTCTGAGTGGTATTTCCTGAATGGCATTAAGATATGTATTTACGATGATGTCGTTTCAGCACGTAAGGATCTTTAGATCTGATGTTAAAAAGTGCTGGAATAATAAAAGTGGTTTCATGTTAAACTTATGTAACGAAGATGTGCTTTATCTGTATTCATCGTTAGATTCAAAAATTGTTTTCGAGGAAAGAACAATTTCACAAATGTACAATGAAAAGAAAAATAATGTTAATTAAAAAATTAAGAAGAAAACAAATGTTCTTTTCTACTTATATTGCGTGAAGTGAAAGAAAATGATACATTTTTCATACATTTAATAATATTTACTGACCAATATAATTTCTATCGTTATTTATGACTTCTTGCCAACGTGATGGTAATTTGTAAATACCATTTTTGCAAAATGTCATGATGTTAGAGGTGGAGAGCTCAAACAGTACTTGATTGACATCTCCTTCAATTTTGAATTGTTTTCCCCTACAAAAAATTTTGCAGAGAGAGAAACAGACGGTAATCGGAGGGTGTTAAGTCTGGGGAGTACGTGGATACAATAGAAAATTTCTCTGCAATTTTCTCGAGAATCGATAAAGCTTGTGGTCTGGCATTATCATGATGCAGTGTTATATGCTTCCTATTGAACATTCCTGATCTCTTTTCTTTGATTGCTTTGGTTTAATCGTCCATTAGCTGACAATATATCTCCGGATCGAGCTTATCGTTGGATTTCAGAAACTCGCAATGTATTGGTCCTTAGACGTCCAGTGGAGACGGAGTTACAGTTTTCAACACCCTGGGACCTTTCAAGATTTAGCATTCCTTCCTTTTGCCAAAATGCAATGGGGAAGGGGGAAAACTTTTCGTAAGGGGGGGGGGAGCTGTCCGGGCTCACAGTGTGATCTTTCTCTTATGATGTTTTCGTGAATATTCCACTTTTCAACGTCCTTTGCAAAAAGGATTAACTTTTGTTCCGAGCAAGCAGAAATGGATACATGACGACTCGATTAAGCAATTTCTTTCACTTAACTCGTAGAGGTACCCATTTGGAATACTCAAAGACCAATCCTGGTAACGAGGGAAATTATTTTGTACCAGAAATATTATGAAATGTATGAAAATTCTAACATCTTTATTGGTGATTAGGTACACCAGTAACATCCTTTCCCCCTCTTCTGTAACCTTAACGTATACTAACTATCATCTAGCATTCATTCCATTACAGTAATCCTAGCTAAAAATTTTAGCAATATAAAATTCATCCAGAAATTGAATTAATATAAGTTTAGATTAAGTAAGAGGCGGAAGGATGAAATCTAAACAATTTTCTTCCATATTTTTGATATCTTAACTTAAAAAAATAATGTTTCAGTAAAGTAATGAATAATTCAATAAGTATGATGATTTTGAAAGAAAAATTTTATTGAATCCATCAAGGTAATACAAAGTGCGTTTGTTGTTGTTCTGTTGCATAAGGATTTTATTCTAATGAAAATTATACTAATTATTGATCATCTTATCATTCATTTCAAAGTTACTGTTTTATAATGTTGATTGATGTTATTACGAATACAACGATAGACTGCAAAATAGCTGTTTTTGTAAGGATGGGTATTAATGATTTTATGCGTATAATTTGTGTGTCGTAAAATGAAAAAAAAAAAAAAAAAAAAAAAAAAAAATACTGCAAATATTTATACGATTTCTTTTTACATTATAACACATGCAACTTTGATTTTGTTTTGCTGTTAAATCCCCCCCTCCCAATTTTTTAAAATTTTTAAACATAGCTAGGTTTAATAATACAAGTTTTGTGATACTTATAAATCCGAATAAAATAAAACTCATGTGATTTTTTTAATACTCTGTTAAACTTTGAGGAGTTCTTTTTTTTTTTTTTTTTAAAAAAAAAAAATGTTTGTGTCATGCTATATATATATTTTATAATTGTGTTAAATTTTTTTTTTTTTTCTTTTCAGGTAAGAATTCTATTTTGCATTCTTTGAAACAAGCTATTCGGAGAGTTAAAATATGGTAATAACTTTGCTGAACCTTATCACATTACATGTACATTTCAAATTTGTATAGATTAATAATATCAGCAGCATTTTTTATGAATGATGGAGACTCCTTTGTAAACAAATGTTGTTTTTACTTAGTACTTCCATCTAAAGTTACTAATGTATTAACTTGGTTTTGTGGAAGTATATGCGTGGGAGAGAGAGAGAGATTAACCCGCACGAGAGAAATCACTTCTCCTCTCCACCTTCTGTTTAACTTTCTCTTTTTACACATTCTATATTTACACCCAACCAAATTTACTAATCAACTTCCATGAGCTGTTTATCTGCAACTATCACCTTAGCATTGTAAAGTAGCGCGTTGGATACAGATAGATATCCCGAGCATTTACTATATGCAAACTAAGTAGAATTCCAGGCCTTCCCTATTGTGGTGTATAAAAGCTTATGCTAATGGTTAGGCGCCCCCCCCCCCCCTTTATCTCTCTCTTTTCGCTTGCCATGTAATATGCGGCGCCTTGCCTTAGCTTTCAAAAAATGCTTTCAGATTCTAACTTCCAACACAATAAAGAAACTCAATGGAAAAATTGACTGATTATTCTGAGGTATCTACAGACTTTCGCATATATATATATACACACAGGATTATTCAGAATGATTCATCCGATTTTTAAATTCCATGTTTTCAAAAATAAAGGACATAGACTGATAAGTAAAACATAAATGCAAAGAAAAAATACAGAAGTTTTTTTTTTGTTACAAGTGTTCGATATAATTTATTTTTGCTACATGTATAATGTCAATTCGATATGAAAATTCTTGTTGAATACGTTAAAAGTGTCAGTAGTAGTTGATTGTACAACAGCAGAAATACGTTTTTTTTAAGTTCAAATAAATTTTGTAGTAATGGTGGCGCATACTTTATTTTTTACAAACTCCCAAAGGAAGAAATCTCATGGGGCCATATCAGGTGACTAGGTGCCCAGTTGTGGAACACCAAGTCATCTGGGCCAGTGCGACCGATCGAACTGCGAGGTAGCTCTGTGAAAGCTTCTAAAACAGCTTTCGTGAAAAAGCTTCACGAAGAATACACGAGGGACATCTATTTTTCTCTTATAAGGACACAGTTTTCCTTTCTATTTTTGTATTACTTTTCATTCTGTATCGTTTAATTTTGAAATGGGAATCGTATGAAACATTTTGAATAATCCTTTATATATATTGCTTTTTTACTTTAAAAACCATACATCTTTTTCATATCTCTCAATCTTATGAATTTTTAAGAAATTAAAAAAGAAATATTTATTTCCAGTAGTATCCAAAAGGTTCTTAGCTAACATTGATTAAATGTTAAAACTTTATTTAAAATTGTCTTGTCTTTAACAGAGTTGCTGATGAAGTATTCATGTTCTTTAAATTCGATGTTTTTTAATTATTTAAAACGACACATTTCTGTAAATAAGCTTAATTTTAAAATGCACCGTAATAATTGAAAAATCATATTTCAAAATTAAATAATTTTATTTTGTGCAATTAGTTTTTTATTGTGTATTCAAAAATTGTTTCCTTTCATCAACATCATTATGCACAGATATTCAGATATGCTAGCATGTATTAACATGCGTATTTTTTATATTTTGTTCAGTTTTTTTTGGAGAGCCAATTTTTTTTAATTTTTTTAATTTTTTTTTTTTTATAAATTTAAAATTTTTTTTAAATTTATAAAAAAAAAAAAAAAAAAAAAAAAAAAACTATTTTACCCTTGATTTTTTTTTGTCTCGAACATTTGTGAAGCAGTATTGAAAATATTATATTTGAATTTTTGTTCTGCAAATAAAATTCATTGATTCATTAAAAGGCGTATAAAACAAAACCAGATCATAAAAGTTTTATTCATTGTGTAATTTCAGTGGTAGTTACTAGTGTAGTATTATAATAGAAGCATTAACTTCAATCTTACAGAAATTTCAATTGTACTGATATACTTTCCACGAAAAATATTAGCTTATGTATGTATCATTTATATCAAGCAGTTACTTAATAAATGATTATGTGTGTTTGTTTGTTTTCGCCCAAAGATTGGGTTTTAAAAATACAGGAGCCAGAATCATTTAAAATTTCTTATGATTTTCCTAGTTTGAGTAAGTTCAATTTTGAGGATTCGTTATTTCAAATTGAATAGAAAATTACTAATGTGAGAAATTTAAATATTAAGCAGACTGAAAAGACTTTGCAATGTGGCCTGATCATTTTCAAGCCTTAAAATTCGGTGGATTCGGAAGGAAATCGGAAGGCCACAGTAAATTTCATTTTGAGCTTCTCACGTAATTTAAGCATATTCAGTGAATTTTAACCTTGTCCTTTGGCACGCATGCTTCAGTGAAGTCTTCAACCAACTCTCTAGTGTATTGAAACGTTTGAAAAAAATTCATTAGATTTACTACTCCCACCTTAGATATAATTTTAAAAGCGACTATTATCCAACCAAGGGTGTAGCAACACAGTACGAAATTTTGGGTCTTTGTCCTGCAGTTCATTACGAGAGCGCCAAAATCATTAACATTGACCGCCAAGAATAGGCGAAAAAAACCTGGCCGTATAACGTTTCCTGCGTAAACAACGGTTGTGTTCCCAACCTCGGTCACGATCGCTCCTTCGTGGACGTGAGTCGACTCGCCAAAAGCTGCATTCTTCAACCATCAGTGAAGACCTGTTTCCAATACCACTTTTATCCCCTGCCCCTTTCCACCAAACCAATTTTCTCCTCCTCATCACCAACATACGCATCTATGACCGAAAGAGCGAATAAGTTTTCGATGGTGGAAGGCATCAGCAAGTAAAAAATAATAAGTCAACAACTAAATAAAACAAAACACTTCCATCTTCTATTTGGGCCAAGTTCTGCTTAATATGACCATATTTTAGGAAGGATGGCACGGGTATTGTTGTGGAAGGCGTGCGCGAAGGGTTCGTCAAAGTTGGAATCTCTCTCCTTTTTTAAACAGCAATTTACAGCATAACTCTTGGTGGGTGTGATGCTATGAATCTGTGAGTGATGGTCAGAACTTCCTGCAATCGTTTGAGGTCATCTGGTCACTAACTGACGGCGCCGTACGTAAACTTGCAGAACTTTTGTTTTTCTTGTCATGCGTTCCCTATCTCATAGGCACCTCGTTCCACCTTTAAATGTAAATTAGTTCACAGGTTTGGATAGCTTATTAGAGAGATGAGGCGTGAGAAACTGACTGTGGGTCCATCTTGACCCGAAATATTTTCTGATGTAGGAATTTTGTGAATGGGGGATCTTTTGTTGTCAGTTTGGAGATGATTGGATGAATTGGTTTTTATTTCTTTGGAAAAAATAACGATGGCCTGGTTTAAATTTATAGCTGCTAGTTAAGATCAATTCGGAATTTATTTTTGGAAATATGGAACAATCATGGTTAATTGATCTTATGGTCGGGATAAATATGATTATCTATTTATGTTTTAGTAACCTTTATTTTTTTACTCTGCCTGAAGTGATAATTGGGGCTATTTTAATTTCTAATGACCTTTTACGAATAGTGTATCTTTTAAATCCTAAACATTCCTTTTTCCAAACATGGATGTATTAAATGATATGTTGGAATAATTACGTAACTATTTTAGATGAATGAAATTTATCCCATGAGAAAATAGAATGAATTCTTTTTCTCCCCTTTAAACGAGTTCTTAAAATAGAAAGACACATAGGAACTGTTGAATTTTCTTCGTTATCTCTCATATTGAGTATTTTCACCCATGAATAATTAAATAATATTTTTAATTTAGAAATTTTAATTGCTATTTATTTATTGTATTAGGGTAATTAATTTGGTTTCGTGGTAAAGCGTATACCGCCAGCATTTTGTTACAGTCGAAAAAATATTATGAAATAAAGCGAAATTGATAATAATATCCATCAATTATAGACAAGTAATATGATAAAAATATAATTTAGCTCTCACAGACTGCGCTTAGTTTTGTAAACAAATAAGTTTTGTTGGAAGTCTAACAGAAATGGGGATAAAATTTGGCAAAAATGCATGCAAGTTTTATTAATCCAGGAATTTTAGACCATGAGCATGAAGTTTTGAAAAGTTTTTTTAATTTTTTTTTCTAGGTCAATAAATGCCGCTTTTTAGAATTTTTTGGTTGAATAATTTTGAAAGAAAAATTGCTTCTCGGTTCATAAGTTAAAACATTTTCATTTAAACGTAAATAAATTCACGTTTGAGTTGATATTGTAGCACTTTTCTGTAATTTGTTTTTTAAATTGCTTTATAATTGGATAAAAAAAAGTTGTTATATTATTTTAGAAGAATAAGATGACAATTTTAATTTGTTCTATATTTTAAATATTTGTCTAAATGCAAAGCTTCTCTTTTGAATCCAATACTGATTTTGAAATGCAATTTTAGATCGAAATTCTGTTTCAATTGAAAAAGAAAAAAATGTTTGTGCCGCCTGATTCTTTAATAACGATTTTAGAATTTACATTTTTGGATGACTCAATAATTTTTCCAATATTGAATCTGTATTTTGTTCAAATGAGGGGAGCTTTTCTTCTTCCATTTCATTTTTATGTGTGATTTGTTTCAGATGTTTAAATTTAGAAATATTATACGTTAACTTTTCACTTTAGCGTATAATATTGAAACTGTATTCGGTGTAAAAGTATAAAGGACCAAGCTTTGACCATGTTATACAAATAAACGAGACTTAATAGCTGCAGACTATTTCTACATATTTTGCCGTAGAAACCATGATGAAGTTTAAATGATCATTTAGCATTCGTTTTATTCTTCATATACTCTTTAGTTTAGTCGCTATTCCCTTACACAAAACGATCTAATATGAAATAGAGTGCAAAAAATTAAACTACCTTACTCGCAAAAATATGCAAATTTTTTAAGAGAATATATTAAAAAAAATAAATAAATAAATGTCAAGGCGTTTTTTTTCTTCTTAAAAAGTATTTCTAGTTTGGGTTTTTATTTTGTAATATTAAAGCGTAAACAACTTGAAGTTACCACGGGATTCAAAATAAAATTTCTAGTTTTTGTTAAATCTTAGCAAGATTCGGTAGCAATAATTTTTATTATTTGTGTGTATTATAAAAAAATATTTTTTGAACAATATTGATAGCTTTTTCTGTTTAAATCTTCTGCCATTTTTATACATTTCTTAAAACTGCTCATCGTAATTTATTTTAAATACTTTTTTCATGGAATTTTTACACATGTTTAAAACTTAATGTAAATAATTTGACATATGGGATTTTTTTTCATATACCTTTCATAAGGAAGAGAAAAAAATGTGAACTTTGGAGTGCATTTTTTTTTTATCTCGTAGTGTATTTGAAAACGTTAAGTGCTTTTTAATTGTATAATTTTTGTATAAATTATGAAATTAATCGTAAACCCTATAGTGAATCTTTTTATTATACAATAAAAATTATTTTAAAATATTGTGTTTTTCAAGCAATGTTTGAAACGCAAGGGATATTTTGAAAAAAAAATCCATTTTGCGAAGAATTGGCTTAATGAAAATGAAGAGCTAGTAAAAAGCGCGAAGTCCTTTATTTAAAAAAAAAAAAAAAAACCTAGATAGTTGAAAATCATGTGAATTAAACTTTTTTTTTTTTGGTTGCTGATAAATAAACAATTGTCCTGAATATTTTCAATCAAATTTTTTTCGTTTGCGTTATATGTACCCCTGAGACAAATTTTATTATTTAGAATTTTTTTAAAAAAAGTAGAAACGTGTGGTGTTCGGAACCTAACACAAACTGTTTTATTATATATTTATCTTTATCTATCAGTCATATATATTTTTTGCAATTTTTTTTTTTTCTTTTCTTTCTTTCTTTCTTTTTTTTTTTTTTTCTGGTTATCCCCTTCTTCATTATCATTCACAGGAGATCGCCAAGCATTACTTTTACACCCTCTCTTACTTCTTCCATTGCGTGATTCGTGGATTCGGACAGGAAATCGTGAGTTATTACCTCCTTTCGCCCCCTTTTATAAAAAAATAATAAAATAAAAGTTTTGTCACGAGTGAAAGTTTGTGGGTGGGAGTAGCGTGTGGTGTTGCATAAACCAATCATTTATTTTTATCTTAAGGACACCTGAGCGGATGAGGTGTAATTGGTTGCAGCTTGTCGACAGCAAAGCTCGTGGTCAGTTCCGGTTCCGTCATTGTCTTTTATCAGAATCAATATAACATCTGTAGGATATGACTTTACCGCCCGCATCACGAATTGAATGATACGGATGTGTTCATTCTCCGCATTCATGACTGAGTGAAAGCGTGAAGGGGTATTAATTGTTTGGGGATGGGTGACTTTCTTGTCATGCTGCGTTTGGAAAAATGAGACAAGAAAGATAGTTATATCTGGTGTGGAAGAAAAAATTATTGGCCGTGAAAAATAGTTATAAATATAATCTTTTTCACGGCTTTTTGCTGAAATTCTAGCATTTTACACTCTCGAGTTCAGATTACATTCGAAGGATCATCTGTTTTTATGCATGCTTGTTCGACACTATCACAATATTAACGTATCACAAATTCCTAACAATACGCCTCCTTCCGAGAATAGCCATTTCTCTCTTTTTTTACTGGGAGGTCATAGTAGCCAGATGATCAGGATGGCTAGATCATGGCTAACATTGTAGGTTCAATCAAATCGAGAGCTCGAAAATTGATGCACGACGGGACTATCTAGGCTCAAAATCCTCACATTGGTATGGTGTGAAAATTAGTAGAGTTGTACCGTATCCCTATTATGTAATCTTCAGTGTAAATCTAATCAAAAACTTAAAAGTCTTAAACTTAAATTCTGTACACAGATATATCAAATTTCATTTAATTAAAACCGTTATAATGTATCAGTTCAATCATTTATTTATGTATGCTGATAAGGGAAATACTCTTTATCAGTACACAGTCCCTTAACACGTTTACTAACAAGTATGACGTAAATATTAATTATAAAACTTACTCCGAAACTCGGATCCTAGCAGATGATTCTGTAAATACTCCGAAGCTTTTGTCTAAAGTTTCTACTGAATAAGAGTCGGATCCTTGATCCAGCGATATTTAAATTAGATTCACTCACTCGCTGTTCACAATTCCTATTTAAATTAGATTCACACACTCGCTGTTCACAATTCCTATTTAAATTAGATTCACACACTCGCTGTTCACAATTCCTTTTCATTCTTTATATCTTTCTACTAACTTCGCTTAGCTTATATATCCATTTTACTCTATCACTTCATCACACTTCGTAAGTCTAATTTGTGTAGATTGCGTTTCATTTAATTGGTTCGTGGTTTTACTTTTCGTAACTTAATTTATAAAGGTAGTTAATAGAAGAAAGGCGATTAGAACATCGTTATGGAATGGAGTACCAGAGAGGAAATCCCCTTAATTTGTGAAAATAAAGCCTTTTTATGTTTTTTTGTTTTCATTTTTTGAAGTCATCTTTGTTTATTTCGATTCCGAATTCGATTCAGTTTTTGCATTGTTATCGGATATCTATTCTTCGAAAGCGTTGATTTAGCTAACATACCTTTTATTAGAATGAATTATATTTTTAAAAACAAATTTGTTTTTAACATCCAGTTTATGTTCTTATTTTTGTTTCTCTCCTTTTTCCTCTTTCACAAATTATTTTAATGTGATCCATTTAAAAAGTTTTTTTTTTTCTCCCCTTCGAAATTTTTGATAAAAATACTTGAGAGAGAAGAATCCGAAGAGCGCGCGCATCAGAGGTGAAGAACGTATAGAGATTCAGCTTTCAAGAAACTCGTTGAAATCGCATTGTACTGCATTACTGCGAGTTAAAATTCCGTAAGCTTGTCTATTAGTTGCATCTGAAATTAAATGAGCGTGAAATAAAATGGCCTGTTTTATTTTCCGAATTAACCCATAAATGACGTTTTCAGTAGATTCTTAAATTTCAACCGGTTCCGTGAGATGACAGCTTTCAAAAACATTTTCTCTTTCTTTGGCATCCTAACCTCTTTTACTCTTTTTTATGGAATTAAGCATTTAGCAGTTTTCGTTTTTTTTTCTTTTCTGTTTTCTCTCTCTCTCTCTTTCTCTCCTTTCTTTGTGAATTTTTTCCCTTCATTAAAAATATAATTTCGTGTCGAAACTTTTGAGAAATAGTTCACTTACTAAGATTCATAACGCTTTTAAATTCGAGTTTTAGCTATCAATGATTATTACAGTTATTTGTTTACAGATCATTACTCAATTTTGAGAAATTTTTCTTAAGTAATAAGTCTTAATTTTAGTATAAATTCTCTTTCTCTCTCTCTTGAATAGGTTATCGCATCGTATACATTCTAGCATATAAAAAGCTATCTTACATTAGTATCAATTAAGAGTTGATTTTTTTTCTATATGCATTAATTTTTTTCAAATATTAACTGTTCTCTTTTATTTCTTCCTATCTTATACTGAGAATTTTAAGCATAATTAAATTTTATGAGTTTTTTTTCCTCTTCTTTTATATACGAATCAGTGATTCTATCCTTTAGTAGTATTTCGATCGAACACACACACTCACACAAAAATTGATAGTTACTTCTTCAATTAAACTTCTTCTAGTACATTTATGGTGACCTGGCGTGAAAGAATAGTCTCGATGCAGTTCACGCATCCCGTAAGAGGTGATTAAAATGGATACCTAATATCTGGGGGTACAGTCGGGCACCCTTGCCCCTGGGTATTATATCGGGAGATTGATCCTTCAGGATGGGAGACCTCAGGGGCTTACCTCCTATAGGTAGGTACGTATATCATGACCCCAATGCACCCTGTTAATCTTTTTCTCTCCCTTGAAGATTACTGTCTTTGGAAACACGGGTGACATGCCCTTGGAATACCCTTGCAATCTTTTTCTATTTTTGACCCTTCTTCTTGTCAACTTTTTAAAAATCTTTTTCAATTTTTTTTCTCACGTCCAGACCACAGCTTTACCCTGTTTGGTGCACTATGTCACATCTGGCTCTTGCGCCATTAAGAAATTCTATTACTCACTCACCTTGCACATCTCCTCTCTTAAACTTTCATTAAAATACGATGCATCACTTTCATCAATGATAGATACAATTGTGTGAACTCAGTTGTTTTAAGAATTTTATACGATAATTTTATCTGAAAAATTAATATTGATGGTTTCGATTTAGCTACCCTCAAAGAGTTACCTTTTTCAAATAAGTATGATATTTCTCATGGTTCCTGAGTGATCTGTTATGCTTTTGAGGTTTACCATTTTCAATAAATCTCGTGAATGCCATTCATCCCCCCCCCCAAGATGTCCTCACTATCTTTCTCTTTTTCTACTCTTATTGTCATTTCATCTTCCCCTTTCTTCCTTTCTTTTAGTTATGTGTTTTGTGAATTAATGGGTGTTTGGCCCAGCTTGGCTAAATATGATCCTAGCACCATTAAAATTAACTATCCAATCAACCTATTTCCTTTTATCTAATCTACGTAATCAACAAGGAATTATATTTAACTAATTATCGCTCAAAATATAAATTTGGAACCAAAAAAAAATATTTAAAATGTTAAATTATTTTTAAAATTGTGATTGTGTGTTCAATATATTTCCGAAAAAAAAAATCGTAAACGCTTATTTCCAAAAAACTCACAATTTTTTGTAAATTTTCATTGTATTTTTTGTTGTCTTAACATAGAATTCATTGAAAAATTAATCGCTTTGCAGATTCTTATGTTGCTGTTTTAAAATAAAAACTTAGTTAAAAAAAAAAAAAAACTGCAATTATTTTTTTTTATAAGTTTAAATAAAATCATTAATTATGCAAAAAAGAAATGAGTTAACATATCAGTTATTGTATAAATGCCAACAAATTTTCGTGATACTTTAAAATTCATTCTTCTTTTCATTAGATAATGTAATGTGCTATATATGTGTTATAAGTGCAGTATCTTTAGTTATTGAGTTCCAAGTAGATAATTAGATAGACGATTGCAGATTTTTTTTTTTTTTTTTTTAAAAAATCTCCATGGTTGTTTGACTCATTTGCAAGAATATTTTGATTCTAATTATTCTTATAAAAAAAAAAAATCATTCTTTGAAAAGCAATTTTCATTTTTTCTCCTAAATTTGGAGCCTCTCCAAAATTGGTTATTTTTACCTGACTTTACGTGTCTTAAAATTCAATGAGCTCGATATCTGAAGGTGACACTATGTTGTTCATCTAGAAAAATCTATGTCGTATTACAGGAAGCAGCATCGAAAAAAATGTAGGATGGTGTAGGTGCGTGCCAGTAAATTGATTATTTGTTTCAGCAGGTGTCCGGAACTGTCCAGAGGGAAATGAGTCTTAAAAAGTTACCTAGAAGTAAATAAGAACACCCTTGTATATAAATAGTATTTTCTGGAGATGTCATTGTATCCTCGGACATTTTTTAGATGTATCCAATGAAAGATATCTCTGTTTATTTTTATATTGCGTTTCCGTGAAGTCTTAAAAAAATGGGCTAAATGGAAACCAACCGTTTTAAATACAGAAGTGTTTATCCTGCTCTTTGGAAATGTTTATTTTTCTTTCATTGTCCCGATGGTACAGAAAACCATAGATCCGCAGATTTTTGTTTGTTTCATATTTATGATTTTATATGTTATCTCATAATTTAGAAAAAAAAGTACTGAAAAGAAATTGTATTAAAAAAAAAGGGTAATTTTATATCGTTAAACTGTAATTTACAGTAAATTTTATAGCTTGAAGTATTTATGGTATTGTCTGAGATAGTTTTTAAAAGTATCATAAGCATTAAAATTTAATAAGAGTATGTATGTCTTTTTGAAATGATCCCCCGTGTGGTCATGATCCCGTGGTACCTTTGTGATCTTTTTCTTTCTCTTGTGGTTTGTCATCTTTAGTAATCACGTGTGACGCACCCCCGTGATATCTTAGTGGTTCTTCTCCATTTTCGACCCATTTCCTCTGGGAAGGGGGGGGGAAGATAAAAATTAGTCCTATCGAGTAATTTTTATCTCCCCCCTTCCCATTTCTGTGCCCAGATTTAAAAAAAAAAGTGCACATTGTTTTGTACACCATAATCAGATTTGGCTCTTGTGCACCAATAAACTTCTACCGTCACATTTCTTTTAAAAGGTGACCTCAACTTTGTAAGTGCTTAAATATTAAATACACTAAGCGCTTTTATTAATTCGACTCTCCATGATTCTGCACATTCTGTAAACCGGTACTTATTAAGCCTTTTTTTTTGTGTGTGTGTGTGTGTGTGTGTGTGTGTATGTGGATTCTGGTATAGAACCTAGATAGATTCTAATTCTGTATAAATTTCAGCATTGGGTGATTGTTTTAAAATTTTAATTAGAGGTCACATCGTGTCATGGTTTGTAGAATTATAGCATAGTAAACAAAACATTGCAAATCTGAATCCTCATATTTCTAATGGATAATGTGGATGCGGTAGCCTAGTGATCATATTCGCGAATCCGTAACCGGCGATTTCATCGGTCGTGTGTTCGAACCTTGATGTGACTAAAGACCCATTATGTACCGGTTTTAGGGATGGATGCACGTAAAGTCTGTCGGGGATCTAAGTTCTTCCATTGACGTGGTGTTGAAGTTTAGTGAAGGATGTGTCCGCTCAGGTGTCGTCCATGTCAATTGACCGAGGTTCACTATTACGAGGTTCGTTGCCAATAGCCTTCGTTTTGGTGTAATTGGAGATTGCCATATCTTATGGTAATAAAGATTTAAATCTGTCTTGTGACATTATGAAGAAATCTAAAATGTTAGGAACCAACTCAGACGCTGTCTTCGTCATCACTAGCCTTGATTCTAAATTCCATTACTAAAGTACGATATTATTCAAAGGAATTCAAATGAGTTTTATCCTCTGAACAAGGCTTACAGGAAATGGAACCAAATTGATTTAGTTGATAATACTCATAATAAATAATAGAATGCCCGTACAAATCTCGCTATCGTCCTATGTATCTATATCAATGACACATCGTTACTCAAGCTTTAGTAATCTGAACCAATCTAGATGCAATACAGTGGGTAGAGGTAGCTCTGTTTTGTTTTCAGTAATCTGAAGGTATCCTCAGAACGATAACCTGAGCAGGGCCGTGGGCTTGCAGAAGCGGAAGACTCGGCCTTGAAACGTGGGATTCTGGCCCCGCTGGATCCTGTGTCAACCCCCGCACCAACCTTCATTCTATATGTCTGTTACCATGGTAGCAACAGGTGTGATCTGACTTTACAGAGAGGGGACAGCGCATGAAAACTGAAGGAGAGAGTTTATGTGAACGCCCTGTGACATCATTACACTTTCGATTTCATTCCGGGCGAGGTTGCATTTTTTTTCTCTCTTTTTATTCTTGTGTATGCTGAAAAAATAGGTTACATTTCCTGCGCAACCTTTCAAATAATTTGATACACATAGAGAAAAATATAAACTATTTAGGGATTCTAATCTTTTGATTATAATTTCAGAATTTATTAATCGCTGAAAACGCAATATTCTGTTTCTATCTCGTTAGGTTTGGGATTCCTTTCATTATTAATATTTTTCCCCCTTTGAGGAGTTTATCGGTATCTATTTCATTGAAAGAATTAATTGCATTTCCCCCCTGGGAAATTGGAATTCATGCTCTTTATACAGCTTTTATGTTATTTTTGATGAAATTTTTCAAATTAATTGTTGAAGTTTACTACCGGAAAAATATTTTATTTTCCACCAATAATAATAAGAATGTTATTAATCTAAAAAAGGACTGCGTAATTATGTTCCCTGAAATGTTTTTCAGTTTAAGAATTTGAAATAATTGTTGTAAAATAGTAATAATTAATGTATTGTTCATCTCATTTAATTGATTTTATATATCTGCATTATGATATTTAGGACTTTTTCCTCAAAGATCTTAGGAAGGATGCTGTTAGGTTTCGGAACTGCCATTACACTCCACTTATGTAATTCCATTTTGCTGAATCATTGTTTTAAATTAAAGAATTGCTAATTATTCGTAAATTGTGCACATTTTTTTTTAATTATGCGCTTTATTTATTTTTTCTTAGCATGACTTTATATTTTGATATGTTATTTTTTTACTGAAAAACTGCGTTAATTAATATTAAGAAAAATATATAAGACTTTTAGAATATTTCTTGCAATTATAATTTAATACTTTACTTTTATTTTGTAAGATAATGAGTACTATTTCGACGGTTTGTTTCATTGAAATCTTTCATTCATTTATTTGATATATCAGTATAAATGAGGGGGGGGGGAGTTTTTTTTAAAAAAAATGGTAGAGTATTTTTAAAAATATTTATAGAATATTTCTGATCTAGAAATCTGTAAGAATTATTTGCATCATAATATTTTCTTCAGTTTTTAAAATATCAATAAATTATTAATCAATGTTAGCAGTTTTGAATTACGATATTGTTTATACGTAATAAAATTTAAGAATCCTTTCCTAAAGAAGATGCAAATTTATGTTTCAGTTTTGAAATATTTCCGAATAATATGAAGCGTTCCAAAAGCACAGGCTTCTATATGCATCTTATTAAATCCGCTTGTGATTACATAAGCGTCCCCAAGTATTCCATATTTCATAATAACATAACTTCTATATTCAGCTCTGTTACTTAGAAGTAGTCATTTTAATATACCTAAATTAGAATTTTCTTAAACTATGCACGTTTCTGGCGATTTACGACATCGTAGTTTAATTATTACCTTATTTCGTTAGAAGGTAATAATCAAGCAAAAATTTTCATCATAAAATATCAAGCTAGAACTTGTTGGTATGTGGTTATTAAACAGAAATATCACGTCATTGACTTTTATCACCGACACTTTAATCATTAAGGTGGATATATTTTCAATTTTATGTTTGCAAGATGTTAAATTGGTACGAATAGGGCTTCTACTTTTTCTCATTTCACATTGCTCTTTTATTGTAATATTAGCCACCACGGAGTTTATTGTTTTAGTCTGCGACAAAATGGTGTCTCTGACCACATTTTAAAATGAAGTATTAAATGCGCGTGACTTACAGTTTATATTCATTTTATATGTATATTTTTTCATATAGCTTAAACTATGTTCTATTTAATAATTTACCTTATGCTGTAATTTTGGTACCTAAAAGGAATTTGTGTGTACATCAATATTTTATCGTTTGCTTTAATTGTAATATGTAATTTAATAATTGTTTTTTTTTTTTTTTAAGAGAGAACATACATCTTTTGGTTGCTGAATCTGTTCTTTGTAAAACTTTGATTAGAACAGTTTTTTCTAGTTTTGTTTTGTAAACTAGCGTTTGAAATTTTTTTTTATCTTACGTAAATAATATATTAAAAAAAAAAACATTTTGAAGTAGAAAAAACCGTAGATGCAAACGTTAATTTTTGTCTCAACCGTATTATTTTTTTTATAAAAAAAGAATGTGAAATATTACTTGTTTTTGTTGCTTATCTTATTTAATATTTTACGACCAATGTAAAACAAAAAATGTGACGCTATATAAATCTGTGCTCTCTTTTTCTTTTCCTTGGACAAATGAATTGATGTTTTTTAGAAAAATAACTTGTTACTCTTGTATTATTGAAAAATTAAGTGACTCTTCCATTTAATCAATGCAATGTAATTTTCATTCATTGAATTTTCCCCTTTGATATCTAAAAAGAGCAATCACATAAACTTTTATTACATACTTATATAAACAAATAATATAATTTTAGTTGTCATGTCAAAACGAAATATCTCTAATAACAAGGGCTAAGTTTTCACTACGTTGTGTATGCTTTTGTTGTTGAACTATGTCCTGCACTGTTTTAACTTCGATTCTAAAGTAATAATTTAAATCTTTTTAAGGCACAGTTATTCTATTTGAGAAAGAAGAATCAAAACAATGATAGATCAAGTGGATAATTTCCCTTTTAAATGAAAAAAGAAGTTGGAAAGAAAAAAAAAAAACTTATTCAAACAGTTAATATGTTCGCTATATAAATCACCCAATTTTCTGCTTGACTGCATACGTTTGAAGATCCATCTGTGATATTTCCCACAGTTGATTATACATTTTGTAGTCTGCGTACAAATCTTTAGTACCTATTATATCTTTGCCCTTTCTTGTTACTTTCTCTCTCTCTTTTTCCCCCTTTATTTTACTCGTAGTCATGTTATAAAAAGCTGGGATCAGCCGAATAACGGTTTCATCTAATTGTTTCCCCCTTCCCTTTGATTCAACTTTAAGAATTTTATTCGTTTTCTCGAGTTTTTGAATAATCTGGATTGTTTTACATTGTTTGCCAGCTCAGTTTTATAAAATGCAGTCGTGGGGGGGGGGAAGGAACATCACAGGTGGGATTGATATGTAAATTTATCAAAGTAAACGATACCTACATATTTTGGACTGCAAATTCGAATTTCTGTACGTTTATCAAATACGAATACAAATTAATTTTTCCATTTAAATCAATCTTCTAACGCAATTATCTTTTTTCACATCCTTCTTCCTCCCTCCCCCTCTTGTGAGGTGTGTGTGTTTCTTTTTAAAAATGTTTTATTTATTTTTATTTTTATAAAGGGCTGCTATACGTTGAAACAAATTAAAAAGTGGACGCGTTTTGTATAATGACAGTTCCACTGTAATGTAATTATATGGAAGTGAAAAGAACTAATTGCTCTTTTATTTGCTTACTAAAAGAAAATTTATCACTTAAATGTTCTAATACTAAAGAAAACGAATTTAAAGGATAGTCTATACATTCTTGATTCTATTGTCTATACATTCTTGATTTGAGATTTATAATCATGGTCTATCTAAAACTTATAAAATTAAATGAACATTAAAAATACTGTGAGATATATTTCATCTCAAAATGCCTTTGTTTTTACTCAAGTCTCGGAATAATGAACTTCTTAAGGATCCCGTCTACCCGCCATTTTGATTTCGTGGATGTAATGTTAATCCTATGGAATTTCGACTTCAGTTCTCACATCTTTACTATTTGATCTAGTTGAATGCGATACAATGCATCTGAAAGAGCAAAAAATAATGACTGTTTCTGTGGAATTACTTTTTTTCCTCCGATTTCTAAAAATATTTTTACCTCTATTTTAATGGTTCGTTTATGAGTTTTTCTGGACTTAAAAAAAATATTTTTAAAAATTGGAGGAATAAAGTAATCCCACAGAAGTATTTGTATTTTTTGCTCTTTCAGGTGCACTTTTTTGTATTTACGGGAGCCTTAAAATTAGGTTCATTTAGGTTAAAATTTAGATTCGGTATGATTTGACGGAAGACTGCTTGGGAGTAAGGAAGCGGAAAAATATGTATTAAGTATTTTGTTTATATCTATCACAAAGAAAAATAGATAAATTAATAAGGAACGAAAAAAAAAGTAAATTACAAATTTCGTATGACATTGCATGCCAGTTTTTCCATTTGTTTCAGTTTTCATAGTAGTTAAGTATTGAATAGATTTTAAGAGTTTCTTCACCAAACTTTTTCTATTTTTCCGAGGTTTTTTATTCATCAATAAAAAAGTTTTTTCTGGGATTTATGCAAGTCTCAAGAAATTAACGCATTTTAAAGCATTACTTACGAACCATTTATGATCGTTTTTATCGTCCCTGAGATATATTTTTTTCCTAGATGCCCTATCAATTGTCTTCATTAAGTTTATTGTCTACCAGCCATTTTGAATTCGTGAGCGTAGTGTTAATCTTATAAAATTTCTATTTATTTTTTCTAACAAGGACTGTTCTATATATATGAATGAAGTTAAATGTATCTGAGAGTGTGAAAAGAAAGAAAGGTCTGTGATGAATATTGCATCTCTCCTCCAGTTGTAACTCCCGCGCACGCACACACCACCACCAAATCTGAAAACTCAAAGACGAATCACAAAAGCTGATATACGGAAAGAAAAATGTTATATCGGGCAGAAATATTCTTTATCGTAGTATATTTTATTGTGTTTTAATAAAAATAGTGTATACTTGAGAAAATAAGTAGAAATCCTCTTTCCATAGCAATAACTGCGCTCACAAATAAAAAAAAAAAAAAGATCTATAAATTGTAGTCTTGACCATTAGAAAATGACCATTAACCATTGAAAATCATTAAAATAGGACCATTAACGGGAAATACCAAAAAACTTTATTTTGCAGTTTCTCAATATTTTGTAGAATATACTGATATGAATAAATTTTCTTATGAAACTGACAAAAGGAAAGATTCAATAAATCTGTCTAAATATAGAAAATTGTTAAGCTTTTGAAAGTCAAGTAAATATTCTTAAAAATTGATATCAAATTATCTATTTTTAACTCACACACTCAGACCTTTCTTGTAGTCTGTATAATCTGCCGTCTCTTCTCTCGACTGCTTAGCGAGAAAGCTTATAAAATAAAACTAGAGAGAGAGAGAGAGAGAGAGAAAGAAGTTACGCAAAGTGTTGTTTGAAAGAAAACCCATGTTTAAAAAACTCGTTTTTTACCGGTGTTATTTGTACCTTGCCCTTAAAATTTGGAGGCATTCAATAAATACATATTTTTCACTTTTAACTGTTAGAAATTCATTTAGCACTCACTACTTTACATCTGCTATATGAATCGTTTTTTATGATGGTATTAGTCATTTTTTTAATATTTAGATATTAAGGTTTTGCGTTTAAATCAATTTAAAAATATTGGCACAGTTAATCGATTCGGGTTATGTTTCTAACACTTTTAATAAGTTAAATTTTATTATGAAATTATAATTAACCTATCTATTTATTTATATTTCACTAAAATTACCATAAGACTTTTATTTTCTGAAACTGGGCTTGATTAACTTTAAAATAAAAAGGCTCGTGTATTTTATGCATGAAAATGAAATAATTTGAATAGAAATAAACAATAATGTCCTCTTTCCATCAGATAAATTGAAATTTATATTAACATTCGGCAATTTTTTCTATCTAAGAAACCGTTCCGCATTTGGATGCCATTTTTCAACACTGCAATAATGTTAAGGAAATCATAAATTGAACCATATATTTAGATTTTTTAAAAAAATCCTTTTTTTGTAAATTTAATTAGATATAGCACATATATATCTTTTTATAACCCCGTATACTTAAAATTTAGAAAGATTGAATTAACATTGAATTAGATTGAATTAGATTTTCCGTTTGAATGCGTCAAGTGAAAGATATTTTTGACATTAAAGTAAGGAAACAGATTATGTGACACATTTTATACTAGAAATAATTGATTGATTAAAACAGAAATGAATATTATCAAAATATTTTGCTCTCCGAAGGGTAGTGAAGCGAATGCATGATATTAAAGATTTTTTTTCATCTGAAAAATTGTTCCGAATTTGAGTCATTTTCTTTAAAATTAGATAACAATCTTAATAGCCTCAACTTGCTTTTAGTCACTATCGTAATTTGTTATTCAAGAAATGTTTTTACTTCCTTAATAAGAAAATTTAGATAAATAAGAAAATTTAGAGGCATATTGTGTGTATGCAATGTTCATTATCTATAAAAATTTTGTCTTTTGAGGAATAGATTTGTTCTTTCATCCGTTTTAAGTTTTTCTGAAATAGTTGGTAATCTGCTCTTTCCTCTCTGTGATAAATAATTGCGAGTGCTACGTTCTTGTATTAATGTATATAAATCAAAAATATAAAGGTTCTTTTAGCATTCAAAGGAATATGTGAATTTGATTCGTAACTCAAGTGAATATATGTGTCCTGTGGTATGTTTTTACCTTTAATTATATTCCTTTTATTGGTTTTTATTTATTCATTTTTATTTTGTTTTATTTTATTTATTTAATTTGCTGCTGAGAAATAATATCTCATCTTCACAGAAAGAAAACTTTTTTGTCATCGTGTTTAATTTGATTTCTAAAAGAATAAATTTTTTCAGAATCTTTGAGATTGAATTAGGAAATAATACAATAAAATATGAGAAATACTGCAAAACTGAATGTTTTGTCGCTTCTACAGAATATTTATCTTGGTTAATAGTTTAGGGTAAATCATTCTTTAAAAAAAATAACGAGTCGTGAAGCAGAACAAAAAGTTGGATCGGAAGAACCAAGTCGATGTAATAATTTCAATAACAATTGAAATTTACGAACCATTACTAACTACCCATTTGTTCTTCTATTTTTATTTTTCCTCTCTACTGACATCATTTCTTAAAGAAACAAAAACACACTTTTTTTTTTCTCTTCATCCTTTGAAAGAAGTAAATATTCCTTGTATTAATAGTCTTGCATTATTTGTGAACCGGAAATCTTATTTGTTCAACGCCTGATCTAGCTCGTTAGGAAGACGCGATTATCATAACAGCAAATGAAACGCATTTCTTCCAAACTATGACGTCCTTTCTGCATCTTTCGAATAAATAATTAAAAGAATAAGGACAAAAGGTGGGTGAAATTCTCCGTTCTGGTTAGAAAGTGATCGCGTAATTTGGAAGTTCCTTTCAAAAGCTACCATTCTCGAATTAAAATGGCCTTGTTGTTACCTTTAAATTCTAGATCTCATTATTAACCACCTCGTTGCAACAGATTCTTCTTGATTCTAAGACTGAATTATGTGTTGAATCAGGAGGCATTTGTTAAATCGAATGGCCGGTAAATGGAGTTATTACCGACTGTAATCTGTTCTTTTAAAGATAGATGCTGCCGCTGATAAAGTCGAATGATTCTCTGTTAATTGCCTTTCTGTCTAAAGATGAAATCGATAACATTCCGCCGGGTACCAAATTGTTTGCTAGCTTTTGTTTGGGGAAAAAGGATCAGTGACTTAGAGAAGTGAAAAATGTATATCTGCTTAAGAATATTTAATTTCTGTTGCGTTTAGATATCATGTTTGTAAACATTTTCGCGTTATTTTTTCAGAAAACACGAGTTGGAAGTTACAATTTGTTCAATGAGAATTTCATTGTGAAGGTTTTATAGAATGTTAGTTTCATGAGAGTTAAATAATATCCACTGTTACTGTTATTTTACTCATATTCATTTATTTCTCTTTAATTAGGAACGTTGGGCTATTCGCGATTATCTCTTCATTAATTTTGGGGACTTTATAATAATTTGCATTGCATAAAATTACAATTTATTCTCAACCAAAATGAAACGTGATTAGGTAAATTATATGATGATAGAAGTGAAGTGGTGTGTATTAGATATAGTGTTGCATAAACGAAATAGAATTGTAGGAATAAAGGAGATAGAGGATAACGATTTTATGATAGGTATTTATACTTCGGATTGAAGCGAATTCTAGTTTAAGTATTAAGATGAGAATCGTCTGTTTATGTGAAGTAATTCAATCAGGACGAGTGAAGCCAAGAATTTGATTTGATTCTAATACAGAATTGACGCAATTAAGTAGGATTTCGAGAGCGATCGATCTCTCCCTCTTTCTCTCTCTCTTTTATATATATATATATATATATATATCCTTTCATTGATGAATAAAATACCTTAGATTGCTCTTAAGTGTCTTAGACTGAGATGGGGGTGGGGTGGAGTTGAATAATGAAGAACGGGCATCACAAATTATAAAATTCAAATAAAATTTTCGGAACGAAGATAATTTTTAATCCTAATAAACTAGTTAATACTAGCGAATGTTGTAAAAAAATTTCTAGTATTTTATTTTCAATCTGTTTCAATTATTTTTCAATGTGATCAGGTACTTTTTATTTTTAATCGTGTGTATTTAACAAAGCGGGTATAATAGGTTGAAGATGTATGTTTTATTTACTGAAATTCTTTTGATTTTGTTATAAAACACCCATATTTATTTTTTAAACTGAATTTTATTCAAGACTTGTTTTAAATGAATAGCAAATATTTCATTGAACTTGAGTTAGTAAGATTTCGAAAAGAGATTGATTGGTACTTAGTGTGCATTTGTTAAAATAAAAAAGCATTCTGGGTTATATTATTTAATCTTACAGCAATCTGATATAAACATGGCTTCACATAAAATCACTTTCTAAAGAAAATTAATATATCTTGTGTTCTTACCTGATACACACTAATTATAGATTAGGGGCTATTTATTTTATTTATTTATTTTATTATTTTTCTATTTTGTTTTACATGCCTCTTTCTCAGGAAGTGAGACCCATGAATCCTTTTCATTATTCTACAGTTATATAGCATGAATAAAATAAGTCTACGAAGGGAATAAAAACTTTTAAACTGAAACTGAGTGAGGAATTCAGATTATCAAAAATGTTAAAAAACAATAAAAATATTGAATGTAATCCAATAATGTGTATCATTCATAATTAAAAATAGTTATGCATATAATAATAATTAATGTCCTAAATGGTATACATAATAGCGCACAAAAAATTTAATACGTAAGACAAATTTAACGTAGAATCACATTTCTGGAATAATTGTCATAGGAAAACTCGTTGGTTATATTTTGAGTTAGAATATTGAATTACAAGGTGGCATTCTTGATGAGCAATGTAAATAATACTGTTGCATTGTATTGATATAAGAGAATGACAGGCAAGGTCTATTTTTTTTAAAATTTATCTTTGAAAACTAATAACCTCCTCTTGGGAAATTCTAGACTTACAAAAGTAAGATGAGTGTATCACAGATGTTATACACTAGAAAAAGACGATAAAATTTCAATTTTTTTCATCTGTAAAAATAAAGATGATGAGTTTATTTTCCTCTCAAATCGTTAAACGGATTTCCGGCTAAAATTCTTTGTTTTTTAGGCCTTGGATGAATTCAAAAAACTTTTTTGGAAGCAACTCTTATGTCCAGGAACCATAATTTAAAACTCACCTTTCACCGTTATATACATAATACACTGAAGAAAACAAATCAAAATTAGCGCTTAGTTGTTTTCATAACCTATAATTTCCTTTATCTCTGGCCTTTTTTTTAATGGTAATATTGAAATTCTGAAGTTCGACATTATTTCACTCAAGCTAGAAAAATGTTCAATTTTTTAAAGTGTGTATTGTATTATATTTATGATGCATTTTATTTAATATTTAATTTTATCACATCCTCATTTAAAGATCGGAAGGTAACTTAAGTTATTATTTCGACCCTCAAATAGTCTTTGTCCAATGTCATTCGGATTCATCACGGACGCATTACTGTCAAATTAAAGATTAATATATCTTTAAGTCGTCTTCTTCCATTTCAATTCAATGCAATCGAGAGATCTAATGAAACAATTAGGTAAGTTACTATCCCTGCATCGATGGCCACCGATATTTGCCTCATTGTTCTCCATCAAATAAAAACCGAACGCATGACATTTCTCTTACCCCTTCCACTTCGTTTGCGCGGAACCGTTATTTGCATCACTTTCACACCACAATTATCCGGAGGAAAAAAAATGGCCATCGTATTTATATTATCTCCTCTGACCTCCAAAATGTTTACCAATCATTTTTAAAGTTCTTCCGATTCGCAACCTGGGTTGATCACGATCTCTCGCGCAATTATTTTTGACAAGTGATTTAGATTTATAACCTTTTTTTATATATATGATCTCGATCTTCGCTTAATCGGTGGACTTTTACTGTTTCTTGGCTTGTTCCATGGTTGAATGGTTAAACGCAAGTAGCTCCTGGCGAATTATTGATCATGCTGATAGATGTAATTGTTCCGGTGGTTGTGAATGTAAGAAGTTCGGATATTCGTTCTGGAAAATTTTAACGATTCTGAAGGGAAAAACCCAGTCGTTTGGCTTTTCAATGTTTGTGTACCTTCTAAGGTACCCATGGTTACTGCAGTTCCTTGATTATATTGTGGTTTTGTACGCAATTTTAGTAAAAGGAGTGTGATGGGGGAAAAAAAGGATTTCAAGAAATCTCATGGAACTTTACACTCCTCAAAGTTAAGCCTAACATTAGAATTATAATAATAATATGCGATCTATTCTCAATAAATACAGAAATAAAGATTCTATACTTATTGCTTTCTATATTCAGGTATTTACCGAAAATTATGAAGCATTAATTTTAAAAAAAATTTCACAGGGGAGTTAGTTTGCTAAAAAAATTAATTAGATACATTCTTAAATGGACCTTTGAAACTACTTCCTCTTTATGTAGCATTGTTCACATATTTTTGTATATATTAAAAATAATTTATCCACTTACTCCGAAAATCATATATATATATATATATATATATATATATATATATAATATGAACTTCGATTGCAGAGCTCCGCATTTAAATATTCGATTTCAGCTATTATTTAAGGCGATAAAAAAAATTTTAAAAAAAAAATTGTGTGTTGAAGTTTCTAAATGTTATGTTATATTGGAAAGAATTTAATTTTCTGTGCTCTAGATGGTACAATAGACGCAAATGGATTAATATGTTAAGGATAGGTTTTTAATGCTGAGTGCTCCCAAACTTACAAAAATGCAAACGATTTTTTTTTTTAAATTCGTAAGTTTACAGAATGTTTTGATACTGAGGTATGATCTTATTAACAAATGTGCTATAACTTTTTACCCAGGAGAAACTGAATCTGATACGTTAATGTCATAACATGATCATATGTATATTAATTAAAAAATGATGCTTCTTAATCTTCAGATTTTAAATTTCCTGAAGAACTTAAATCGTTATCAATAAAGATTTGAGATATGTTGCGAAGTGCCCATTGGCACGTTGTGTTAATTAACAAAAAATAGCTATCGTCTTGTGGTTGTAATTTTTTTTATACACTAATACCTTCAAATAAGAGACATCCACCGGACCAAACATTCTGTCCCTTAGGTATAGGTGTCACTTTTAACACGAACTGTTGTATACAGTTTTGTCGTGAAAAGGATTATTCTCAATTTCACATTTTTAACTGGTTCTGTTATCTAATTGATTTTCGGATTTCTCACCAGATGTAATGAGGAAGTCTGAAGAGTGAAGTACCAGCTTTTGTATTTCTCTTGCCAATCAATCGCGATTCAAAATGATGAAACCTGACGCAGATGTTCACCAATGCATACATAGTAAGACTAAACAATTGTATTCACAGTCAAATTGAATCGAATCGTATTCAACTTTGTAAAAGTGAAATTGCCTTTTATTTTTATTATGGAGAAAGTAATTTAATCAAATTTTATCTCTCTTGTTTAAATCGATCACTTTTCGTGATTTATTTCGCGAAGCTCATGATTATGTATTCTATTAAATTTATTCCTCCTTTTATGGTTTCATTTCTGTTCACTCCAAGAATGATGAACATATCTTCTCATCTGCATGGGCGGATTTGGAAGATCATAAGAACATGAACCACGCCCCTAATGGAAAATCCATTTTGCGTTTTATATTGTAGTGTATATCATTTGCAAAATTTGACAAACTTTTGACATTTTCGAATTATCTTATTATCTATCACTAGATCTTAGAGATGAGATGTACTGTCATTGATTTGAGATCTAACCGAGTGAATAAATCATTCGTATTTTAAGCATTCTGCGACGATTTATGGAAAAGTACTGAAAATCATGCGTATGTGATACATTTAAGTTTCTTCAACTGTATATTCCAGTTTTAATGTTAATTTTGAAATAAAATTCTTTGATGACTATCTGGTTTAAAAGGTAGTTTTGTTCTAAATCTCAAAGACAATCACAACAGATTTATTAAAAGCTGACAATCTATATTTTGTTTAATATCGAATTAACTCTTATTTAATATTTTGCATAGCATTCACGAGAGTGGGATTTTTCATTTTATATTGATGAATTTGACAGCATCATTGAAAATGAAATATGTGACTTTTCAAAACGTTGTCATCAAAATTGATAGACATTTTTTCAACCTAATCCTCCCAGAGCCATTTTTTTTTGTCAGTTATAAAATTAATATTTTCTCATGCGATAATATTCGCATTAGATATTTATCACGACATATCTTTTACAAATATTGTGAGTTTTTTTACCCCTTTAAAAAAAATCGTAAGGAAATGTGATAGGTATTAATCACATTTTCGTATATTTGCGAGTTACGATTTTTTTTTCTTTTCTTAATTTTAACATCGTTTTCAGTTTTAGATCTGTAGGTCACAAGGGAAAAAAAAAAG